>SZWC01009956.1:0-34277 GCA_023375785.1 Penium margaritaceum
CAGAAATGCACAAGTCACATCCATTTGGTGCACCTCCCAGTCCATAGCAGTAGCAAGAGCGAGGATCGCTCGGATGGATGGGAACTTTGCGACAGGTGCAAATGTCTCATTGTAATCCACACCCTCAATCTGCGCATACCCCTTTGCAACCAACCATGCTTTGTACCTGAGCACCTTACCATCCGCACCACGCTTGCGCCTGAAGATCCACCGGCATCCGATCACCCGGGTGCCACGTGGAGCTTCCTCGAGGGTCCAGGTGCCGTTCTTCATGAGCGCAGCATACTCCTCGTCTGCTGCGACACGCCAATCTGCCGCCTCGGCGCTACGCATGGCTTCAGCGAATGTTGTTGGGTCATCCGTGACTGTGAGGAAGAGAAGCTCGAGGTCAGACGACTTTGCTTGTGGTGGAACGGTGCAGAGGTTCACCAGCTCCTCCAGCGGCCTCTGTTTGTTTGCGAGGCGCTCGGATCGCCTCAGCGGCTCCCCACTGTCCTTTGCACCTTTGTTGAGGCGTGCGGACCGTCGTGGCAGCTGCTGTGCATTGCTTTGCTGCTCCTCCTCATCAGATTCTGCTGCCGCCTCCTTCTCCTTCTCAGCTCCCTTCACCTCCTTGTCATTGCCGCTGTCACCGCCATCTTCCGCACCACCCTCTTCTGCTACCGGTACTTGTCCCACTTCAGGTAAAAGTGTGGGAGCAAGTGGAACAGCAGTCATAGGGCTCCAAGTCCAGCCCTTCACTTCCTCTTGAAAGACGACGTCGCGGCTGCGGATGATCTTGCGAGCAGCGAGGTTGTAGAGGCGGTATCCCATGGTGTCGTAGCGGAGGAAGGCGGCCTTCACCGACTTTGCGTCCAGCTTGTTACGGCTGCCGGCAGGCACGTGCACAAATGCGCCACACCCGAAGACTTTCAGGTGCGACACTGTTGGCTTGCGTCCCGTCCACGCCTCCTCCGGTGTCATCAGCGGCACGGCGCGCGTGGGACTCCGGTTTTTCAGGTACACGGCAGTGTTGACCGCTTCCGCCCAGAAGGTTGGCGGGAGCTCCGCGTCTTGGAGCATGCTGCGAACACGCTCCATAAGTGTGCGGTTCGCGCGTTCGGCCACGCCATTCAGCTGCAGTGTTCCAGGTGGGGTGACCTCGTGCTTGATCCCGCGACGCTTGAGGAAGGTGCGGAAGTCGTTGGAGAGGTACTNCGCGTGGGACTCCGGTTTTTCAGGTACACGGCAGTGTTGACCGCTTCCGCCCAGAAGGTTGGCGGGAGCTCCGCGTCTTGGAGCATGCTGCGAACACGCTCCATAAGTGTGCGGTTCGCGCGTTCAGCCACGCCGTTCAGCTGCGGTGTTCCAGGTGGGGTGACCTCGTGCTTGATCCCGCGACGCTTGAGGAAGGTGCGGAAGTCGTTGGAGAGGTACTCTCCTCCACCATCGGTGCGAAGCACCTTCAACCGCCTGCCACTCTCATTCTGTGCAGCACCAATCCACCTTGAAAGCATCAAGGCACTCATCCTTTCCAGCCAGGAACAACACCCACGTCTTCCTCGACTTGTCATCAATGAACGTGACAAAGTACAACTTGCCGGACAAGGCCTCCTTCTTTTGCATGAGGTGAACTATGGAAATTTGAAGGGAGAAGCATCATTAGGAGAGTGACATCATACAACTGTTCTTGAAGTAGGAACAGGAGCAGATTGAAGAGGTTCCAAGGTTTTAGGACCAAAACTAGTTCATAAAGTAGCACAGAAAAACCCCATGACAGCAGTTGTAGCAGCAGTTCTGCTGGATCCTGAGGCCGCACCATAGACCAGCAGCATTCGGAGTAGTAACTTTGACATCCAGGAACGTTTCCTTCTCACTTGCAGTAAACAACAATATGTTGTAATCAAAAGCATGAAATGACTGGAAGCTCTTTGAGAATGATCCTGTGAAGATTGTTTGTGCTGCAATTGTTCCCACATCAACTGGACATACCCCAGACGCCTCAAGAACCAACCACTGATGGTCCCTCATGGTGTGCATGTGCAATAAAATCTAGGACTTTCCTTCTCCCAGATGAGTGAAGTCACTCTGTTTTTGGGAAAATGGCTTCTAGGTGTGTAGATTCAAGTTCCAGACCATAGCTGAAGGAAAACGTCTGTACCCTTACCACAGAGTTAAACATGGACTAGCAAATCATAGTAAAACTGTATCAGCAGTTGAAGCAATTCGAGACTTGGTGCTTACCCTGTCTGGTTGTTCCTATGAAAAGGTGGGGTGCCAAACCACATGCTCTGCTGGAGATCTCCATTTCCATGTACCAAAATCTTGCTCAGCAGGAATTCAGTCAAGGGATCCAGATTTCAACATTCTCCAGAAGAGGGGATGAAACAAAGTGACCAGTACCAGAAGTCCACGTTCAGAGTTAGGCAGGCATGGCACACACATGCAGAAATGTAGCGGTAGCATCGGAGGCCATGGTTAGAGGATTAGTTATTTCTTTAATACAGAGGAACCCACAAGAAGGCAGCAATCACAGTCATGCCAGAGCCAGAAGTGCAGGTAGTTGCAGCTAACAATAAGCAGCCCATAAAGATGAAGTGCTAGTGGGGGTGAAGGGCAGTGAGACAAAGATATTGCGGCAATGCAGGAGAGGTCCTGCAGTATGTTGCAGCAAGCTTGCACCATGGTAATGGTGCAGAAAAGGGCATAAAGAATCGCCTGAATTTCAAAGAGGCAGGGGAGGATGCCACGTAGGTGTGGCTATTTCGTCCGAGGGGTTGTATTCAAGATCGGGACAGCTCCCTTAGGGGCTGTTTGGACAGCCATGGCAAGGGCTCTAGAAATATCATTGGATTGTGATTAGATGTTTCAGAAACAAAAAGTGACAGGCTACATCATCTGTTGTACTGTGAATGAGATATCCTATTTTTATTTATTGGCCAGATCTCTGTCTGCCATGATCCTTAGATTCAAATCTTGTCACCATTTCCTTGCATTGGCTAACTCCAAATAGTGGCAGAGTGCTTTCTGGTAGTCCAGGAATCTGTGAAGATGCAGTTACATCCACGTGGTCCAATAAAGATGAACTCGTATTTGAAAGAGGTTGAATTGGTCTGATCACGTATTCTTTCCAGCACTGTGTGTTACTGAACACAACACCTCAATACTCTGGCCCTTGATGATGCTCCTGTCAACCTGAAACCATCCCAGCTGAGGTAGGGATGGAAACACAGGCTGCCACCTGAATCTCTTTGATAAATAATGAACTTTTTTCAAGTTTCCAAAGCACAATGATCTTGACTGTCGGTGCATTTTTCTTCACAAGCAAAGGATTTGCAGGTAGTTTGCGCCCAGCATGCTATGTATGAACGGACCTTGTAAACACAAGAACTAGGCATCAGAAGCTTGAAAAATAGCTCCGAACCCTGTGCGAGCCATATGGCACTGAATCGGCGGTCAAGCTACCAACTGCTGAGCTTGCATACAACTTCATGACCAACGCCGCAATGGGTATAATACCTTCGAGGCGGTTTATGGCAATTTACTGACAAATCCGGTAGGTTTACACAGTTTAAGCAACATACCGGCAGTCGACATCATGTATTACATCTTTTGTTGCATCTGGGACAAGATACGCCAGACGCTCGTGGAGAATGCAGTAGCGATGAAGTTAGTTCTAAAAAATAATCACACATACAGTAAGTTCCACAATGGTGGAATTGCGCGAAGCTTGAACGAAAGTATTCTGGACCGTTCTTCATTGAGTGAACCCCAAGAACGGCCGGAACTCCCTGAATCGTTTGATCCTATAAACTCCAAAACACTGACAATCATGATGTGGATGACGAGTCTAGAGGTGTACTTCACCACTGCTGGGTTCACTAACGACAAAAGGAAGACTGACCTCGCAACCTTGTTCTTACGTGGCACGAATTTAAGTTTTTTTTTAATGTAAAGACCATTAATGGTGGTAGGAGACCAACGGAGCTACCGTACTGAACCATGAATTCGCCGGGTTTTCCAACCCCTTTTTTGTGCTTCTTATTTTCATTGAAAAAGAGGGGCATTTGAGTTTTTTGGGTGTTCACCCAAAGCACCGGGGTCAAGGGCACTTGTTATTTATTTTCGCCCACTGATCTATCCAGCCGGTGGCAATAATGCCGTGCCTCGGTCTTCCGACTCAAAGTTCGAAGATCAAAAAGCAGAACGCAGGCCACCGTCAGATGCGTACTCCTTGAGC
The DNA here is from genome assembly GCA_023375785.1 of Penium margaritaceum. NCBI lineage: Eukaryota > Viridiplantae > Streptophyta > Zygnematophyceae > Desmidiales > Peniaceae > Penium > Penium margaritaceum. Next base: position 4,220 of record SZWC01009956.1, read on the forward strand.
AACGCGCGATGCGCCTCGGGTGGCCCGCATCGCAAGAACCGACGCCTGTCGACTGCCGAGCGTGGGTGCCAGAGCTCAAGTACGCAGGTTCCTCCCCACTTTTCGTCACGTCCAGTCACGTTAGCTGACAACATGAAGACGCTCCTAGACTTCCGCATGAAGAAGCTCTCCCAGTTGGAGGCTGCCGCTGAGCGGGAGCGGCAATTCGACCTGCACACTGTCCGCCACCCCACTCCATGCAAGCTGCCACCTCGGCGCCGTCCGGGCCGCCCTCCCAAGACGACACCGTCCACGGTCCTTGCACCTATGGAACAGTCACTCGTTCCTGCACTAACGACCGTCACCACGCGTGCTCGGCTACCTCCAACAGAAACTCAAGGCAATGACGTGCCCCCTGACAACAATGAAGCCGCCGGCGCAGACGGCATTGAACGTACCCGCCAGCGTGGCGAGTACGTCAACTGGTTGGGTGACGGTCATTTGCCACGTGTCCACGGCGCCATGGAGGCTGGCGGAACGGCGTATGCTGCTGTGAAGCTGTTGCGCAAACTCTATCGCGATGCTGGAAGGCGGTGCGTTTATGACCAACTCAACCCCTCAACCGTTCGTGGCTGGTATGAGCCTTCCTCCATCATTTTGCTCGCAAAGTTTCGGCATTTCCTGTCGCACGTGGGAGAGATTAAAGTTCAAGGAGCCACTACTAAGCGCACACATGGGCCGCGGGGAAAGCAAAGCTTTTTGGACTGCCATGCCGGGTTTGAATCTCACATCATTGACACCGTGGCAAGCATGCGCCTCGCGGGAACAATCATCAACTCCTCAAACATCCGCGGCGTGATCCATGGCCTCACCGCCGAGCGTCATCCGGAGGAGTTGCCGGCCAACGGAGGATCCATGACATTTTCTCGCAGTTGGATCCGCAAGTTCGTGAGGGAGCGCATGCGATGGTCGTATCGTTGTGGCACAACGGTGGCGCAGAAGCTACCGGCGGCATGGGAGGAGCAAGTGCTGGCCATGCACAAGTGCGTGGTGGCGCTTATGGTCATGAACATCGTTGACCCTGCGTTCGTCGTCAATGGAGATCATACGGGGATCTCCATTGTGCCAACCGGTACGTGCAATCGATTTCCCACATTGTTGTCGCCGAATGTCTTTCTTTTGCATGCCTCTCCCGCTTAGACTTGCACTAATGCACGTCGTTCACGGGTGCATGCAGGTGACCGGACTTATGCGCCCGTTGGCTCTAAGGAGGTTGCCATTGCCGCGCTTGATGACAAGCGGCAGATCACTGCGCTCGTGTCATCAAGCATGGCGGGCGAGATGATTCCCGTACAACTGATCTACGGCGGCAAAACTGACAGGTGCCACCCGGATAACGCGGATGCTCGGCGTGCCGTAGCGGAGCATTACCTCTCCCTCACCCACACGGCAAACCATTGGGCAAACGCCAACACAACCCGCGATTGGATCACTCAAGTGATCCACCCGTGGTACAAGAGGGAGTGCTTGAAGCTGGGGAAGGTTGTGGGCAAGCAAAAAGTCTATTTGCTCGTAGATGCGTGGCGGCCGCACACGTCCGCTGAGTTCAAGGACTTCCTCAAGAACCACTACTCCTACCTTAGACTCCTTTTCATACCGGCGGGCTGCACCTCCAAGGCACAGCCCGCCGATGTGGGCCTTCAATGTCCGCTCAAGGCTGCCATCACGACGTTGTACAACGCGTGGCATGCCGAGGAAGTCCGAGCAAGCCTTGCCGCTGGCAACAACGGCAAGGTCGACCTAGGCCTGGCAAGGATGCGGAACCTTGGGTTGTCGTGGGTGATGCAGGCATGGCTGAAGCTNGCATGGCATGCCGAGGAAGTCCGAGCAAGCCTTGCCGCTGGCAACAACGGTAAGGTCGACCTAGGCCTGGCAAGGATGCGGAACCTTGGGTTGTCGTGGGTGATGCAGGCATGGCTGAAGCTGAAGGCTGACCCCGCGCTTGTGCGCAATGCATGGGAGCGAAGCAACTTTGACCGTTGTATGTCAGGTTCCTTCCGTGAAGCTGCGGCAGACGAGGCGGTCGCGGAAGGGAGCACACTCTCCCGCGAGCGCGTTGAGCCTGAAGACGAAGATGTCATTGACCCTTAGTGACGTCACATGTCTTTCATTGCTTGCTCTGTAGGGCTGAACCTGTACGATCATTTGCTTTTCATAAGTGAAAGTTGATTGTGTCCACTTGCTGTCACTTTGTGCATGGGAGAACCCGACTTGTGCTCAAATTATTTTTATGACACCAGTGAGCGAAAATGGACAAATCTGCCAATATTTGTACAAGTGATTTGCCCAACGCATGGACAATTAAAAAAGAAACGCATAGGCGAACTAAAAAAGATATTTTAGGTGAGTTTATGGTTTAGTACGGTAGATCGACGGCTCCACGTGACTGCTCTCACATCGTCAACCGCAGGCGTTCTGCAACTCGAGCAGATTAATCTCACGTGGCACGACTCCTGGCTGTATCAGATGCATGGAACGACTTTGTGTACGCTACACTCGCCCATTTTGGAAAATTCAACGAGACAACTAACAAGGCTTCAATGCCTTCATGAGCAATTGAGCGTGACAGAGTACACGTGGTGCTTTTTTTATATCATCACAGACAGCGACCTCATCCCTGACAAACTATGTTTCTACTACGACAATGGCCTCAAGCATGATATAATGTGGGCAGTTGCCATATTTGACATTTAAGATGACCTTCCGTGAATGATCGTAGCTGTGGATTATACAAGAATGTTGGCTACAATGCTCGGATACAGGAATCCTGTGGGTGGTGATCCCAAGGCTACAATTCTTGTCGTGGCGGAGGGAAGTCACGGTCGACACAAACCTCTTCTCTCATGTAGATTAATGCCATCGATTGACGAGATCAACGACTCTACTGGACATGTGGGAAGCTAAGCACATCTCCCGCGACTGTCGGAAGCGGTCGTGGAAAGCCAAAAAGGGGTAGAAGCCACAAGGAAAAAATGAGGAGTCAGGAAACGGCAAAGGACAGGATACATTGCGAGGCTCCTGTCTGGTCAGAAAAATCTACGCCAAACGATCGCCCATCTGAGTGGCTCTCACCGCTGCAAACGAGGATTCCTGAGATCAAAGTTTGACGAGGGATACGAGGACAATCAACCGGTGATACTACTACGAGTACATCCGAGGGGTTGTTAAAGTCGTAGAACAGTCGGGCACTACTAGATGGAGGAGCTTATTAAAAATTTGTAAGTAACGACATGATTCAAAAGCTGTGTATGCATACCTAACCAGGGATGTTCGAAAAGAAAACCGTTGAAGGACGAATGCACATTTGTTGACTTTACAAATCTCTTCGACTGCAAATTGGAGATCCTATACAACGTAACAAGCTGGAGAACTTGTCCAATGAGCGACTATAAGATCCTCCTCGGACGTCATGTACCGCCATAATCCGCAGGTGGACTGGAGCAGTGGATCAACCTACATCATTGTTTCTAGTAAAAAATGATATTTGCTTCTCATCGAGCGGTCCACAATGGATCATCGGTTAATGGAAGCTGCATAGGTGGAACCACCAAAGGAAGTAGTGGCAGCCACAAAATGCCAACCAATGTCCTTGAAAGTAGCTCCATGATGTGGAGCTCAACTGTGGCTTGTCCATGTGGAGACACGACGAGCGGAAAACATTATAGCAGCCACGGCGACCACATCGTCCTCGAAGCCTGAGAAGTTCGCAGTCCTTCCAAGTGATTTTGCGCCACTCGTCGAGGAGTTTGAAGAGGTTTTACTAACGAAATGCCCCGAGAGTTGCCTTTGCAGTGAAGCGTCGATCGCAAGATAGACCCAAAGCTGGACAGTCGATCAACAATGAGGGGACCTATTGGATGAGAGACCATGAGTTGTCTGAACTCAAGAAGAAGATCGACAAGATGCTTGGTCAGGGATTCATGAGACCCACTACGTCATCCTACGTAGCACCTACACATAATAATAATTATAAAAAAAAGAAAAGCGGGGAGATGCGCATAAGCGTGGACTACAGAGCATTGAATGACATCACCATCAGGAACTGTTGCCCTCTCTGGCGAGCAGGCACAATTTTTAATCATGTCCATGGGACTCAATTTTCACCGAAATTTACCAACGTAACGGCTATCATCACATCGACGTATCTGATAAGGATGTCAAGAAGAGAATATTCCACAATACTCTCTGATAAGGATATCTTATTACCTGGATTACTCAGAAGTGTTTTTGTGAAGGTTTGTTTTTCTTGTTAATTCGAAGTACCGGGACCAACATTTGGGCCATTATGGAAGTACCCTCAAGGTGTTCACACCCATAAACATTTGAATTTAGTCATCCGTGTCATGTCCTCGTGCGTGGAAATCCTGATATGGACTTGCGTATGGACGACCGATTTCGCTCGCTTGAGCTCTAATGAGGAAATCGACGGCCACCCTTGCATTGGCCTTATCGATGGCCACGCGAAATCCGCGTTTTGAGGTGGGGCTTCCCTCAAAGAGCGCTCGCGGTCGGTCAAGCGACGGTCAACGACCGTCGCTTTTTTGGCTGCCGACGAAAATAGAACAGACCCGTGAAGGGAGTTTTTCCCACATTAATTCGACACTGGTTTAGGACTGTTTGACAATCGTTACACAAGTACCCAAGAGGGGTAGATTACCGGGTTTAGAAATGATTGTAATTGCTTTCCTTCCAATTAATTACGGTAGTACGGTATTCGGAATTCATGTTCATGCCATTTCGACGCACGAACACCCCCACGAGATTCATGGCGGCGATGAACAACATGTTTACCCGTACCTCGATGACTTCATTGTTGTGTATGTCAACAACATCCTGAGGTATAGCTGAACCCCGAAGGAGCACAATGGAAATCTCTGGAAAGTGCTTAAGATTCTACAAAGAGAGATTTTCTAAAAAAATAATCTGAAGTGCAACTTCGGTCTTCGTTCGATCGAGTTTCTCGGCCACATCATCGGCGGTTCACGGATCACAATGGACTTGAAGATTGAGGCAGTTTCTAACTGGCCAACTTCGACCAATGTTTGGGACGTTCAAGTGTTCTTGGCTTCTGAAACATCTAGTGTTGATTTGTAATGGGCTTCGCTTGATTGTCAGCGGCTCTCTCCGATCTCACTCATAGAACCACCAAGTGGAATTGGGGATACAGAAAATAAGAAATACTCAACTCTGTGAGAACTCTGTGTGACCGTAGCGCTAGCCCTACGATTGACAGATCCAATTGTGGACTACTTCATGGCCACCGACACGTCGGATCGAGCAATCAGAGTTGTTCTCCTCTAAGACAATGGCGGTGGAGAACAACCGGTCACGTACATGTCGCAAAAATTATGCAGGCCAAAACCGACTTACGTAGTGCACGAAAAATAGATTCTCGCAGTTGTGCATGCGTTTGACACGTAGTGGTGCTACTTGGAATGCCGACTATGCATTGTCCGTACCGACCATCACACACCAAAATATTTCAAGACAACCAAATTTGAGCCGTCAACAGACTCCATGGATGGAGTTCCTTGAGTCCAACTTTGAGTACACCATCGAGTACCGGCCTGAAAAACAAATCCAGTGGATGCTTTAAGTCGACGACCTGATCTGATGGCCAATATCAGTACGCTAATATTTTAACGAGACCGTACCTCGCGAGGCTGCTCGCGAAGGGTTACGAAGAGTTTGGGGGGTACAACTGAAGCAAGTTGTGGTTCAACGATCCCTCCTAGCGACAGCAATTCATTTGCAAGGTCATCGTACCACCGAGAGAGGAGCTGCAAAGGATGTTATTGGAGGAGTGTCACTGAAGAAACTGGCGAAGCATTACCTGTGGGATAAAATAGAGACCGACGTGCAGGCCTTCTATAAATTATAAGCCACCAGTGAGCGGTAAATACCTCGTCGCATGAGGCCATCAGGACTACTCCAACCTCTCCCTATTCTGATGGAGCCTTAAGCCGGCATTAGCATGGACTTTGTGACAAGATTGCCCGCCAGTCCACAGGGGTATGATGCCATCCTCGTGGTGGTAGACAGATCTTCCAAATTGTCGCCTTTATCCTGACAAAGACCACCGTCACTACGGAAGGAACAAGAAAGCGATTTATAAATCAGATCGTACGGGTGCACGATGTGCAACGTACCATCATCCATGACAGATATGGCCGCTTCACAAGCCGTTTTGGCACGAATTGATGATGCATTATGACAGTTGGATTCAGCTAATGGCAGTCCATCCTCAAACCGACGGGCAGAATGAGCGGACCAATCAGACGCTCGAAAAGCTTCTCCGCACCTTATGCGAGCCGGCACGGCAATGATTAAAAAGCCAAACTGCCGACTGCCGGACTCGCATACAGCTTCGCCACTTCCATTGCAACGGGTAAAGTTCCATTAAACGTGGTCAACACTTCTCGCCATACCGGTAGGATTACAAAGCAAGAGGAACATCCCCATGATCGTTGTCCTCCGATGGGATTTCTCCAGCATTTGGGAGGAGACACGACAGGCCCTCATGAAGACACAAGGAGGTATGAAGTAAGCAACCAGCTGACATCGTAGCAATAACGTGTTGAGCGCTCGCGATTGAGTCCTATTCAACTTGGAGAACATCAAACTCCAAAGACAGGATTTTATGAAACTCAAACCCCAGTGGTTGGGACCGTTTGGGATCAAGCGGGTGCAAACCCCTCCCGTTGCTTGCCTTGGACTGCCTCAACACGGTGATCCGCCATTTCTTCCACATCAGCCAGCTCAAGCACTCAACTACTTCTCAACGCATCGAGACTTATCGATATTTACAAAGATTCTATCTTGCATCTTCACCTCTGATGTTTGAAGCCCCCCAATTCCTCGGCGGAGCATCTCGATCCGACCACTCACGATGCGATTCCAGGCGCGTCACTCCATGATCGGCCCGATGACCCAAACTATGTCTCATTTGTAACGCAACACTTGTATATATGTGTTTGATTGTTTTGACACTTGTCATCAAAGTACACTTACCGCTGATTACAAATTGCTCAAGTGTCCCCAATTCTCAAACCGTGTTCTACCTTGCAACTCATACCTGTTCACCATCTACGCTCCATTTGGCATAACACTTGGTATCAGAGCGTAGCGTTGCTGGAGAAGCATCCGACTACTTTACTCATCCGGAGGAGAGCCTCGCACAAGTCGACTGCATATCTCCCACGTGAAGTCTTTGCAGAATTTGGGACTACAACTTAAAACAAGCAAGCGCACTTGACGACAAACAGTGAATCTTTGGCGACGACTTCAGCGATGGGGAGAAGCAGAACGTGGCCATGCATGCAAACCCTGAAGCGGCAGCGAATGCTGGCGTGGCAGGCTATGCGGCAGCCGGGTCAGTCCCAATGGCTCCACCGACCAGTCCAGCCACGGATTCTACGGCGGTAAACCAGTCGCCCCTACCGACAGCCTCAACGTCTTCAGCAGGATCGACAGGTGGCACCGGACAACAGGCGCGGATCAATGAGGAACAGGCGAACCGTATCTCTGCGCTCGAGGGAATCAACAGCCATTTGCTCCAACAATTCAACATCGTGGTGGAGACTCTTTGTAATTCAAGTGCACAAGAGGCAGTGCTCGTCAAGAGAAACACCCAACTCTCAAACAAACCCAAGATTCGTCCGGCTCTACATGAATCGTTTGATCCTACAAATTCCAGAAGACCGACGGTTCGGATGTGGCTGACAAGCTTGGAGGTGCACTTTACCGCTGTTGTGGTCAACGACGATTGGAAGAAAGTTGACCTCTTGGCCGCGCTTCTGTGTGGCACGACATTAAGTTGGTAGTCTGACCTAAAGGCCATCCAACGGCAGCAGGAGACCGGTGAGGCCTCATCAATGGCCAATGGCGCCCGTCTCCTATTTTCAACCACAAGCGTTCTACCCTTGGAGCAGATCAACCCGCAATGACAAGACTCGCTAAAGCCACCAACCGACCAGAGCAAATTATCGCCCGTAATGAGTTATGGTTAACCGTCCCACTTTTATACACTACGTAACCTATGTATACTACTCCTCTAATATCTTCATTTCCTGGAAGTTCATATACATTTATACACTTGTTACATCACCGACGACTTTGTGAACAAAACTTGATTTTATATTCAGCGGGTGTTTAAAATCCGTAACCTTGATTCCTAAATATGTATATTACAAAAAGTTCAAGACATAATCCATTGTTTTTTAGTTGCCTGGTTCTGTCCTCATTCCTGAAGGACATTTGTGTTGGATGTAGTATTGTCAAAAAATGACACCGAGTGGAGAGACCTTTCTTTCTAAGATTTTCTCGAAGTCGAATCCTCCCATCGCCACAAATACACTTATGTATCTCTTTCTAAGTGTGCGAGTCTTGATCGAGGACGTCGATCGTCGTAAAGCGACGACACCCGGAAAAGGGAAAACTTCGATCAAACGTCTCCCCCCCCCAAGAACACCCCGAGTGTATTGGAGGAGTGTATTGGGGAATGTATTGTAATTCGGTGGCAAATGCACACAAGTGTATTTATACACTTGTGTGTTTATTTGGAGCCCCTCCCGATACACTATCCAATACACTCCCCCAATACACTTTGACTAGAGGGGGAGGGGGGGACGACGAGCCCCCCCCTCGAAAAAGAAAAGTGTATCTGGAGAGTATATCGGAAGGTGTATCTGGTAGACAGCCGTAAAAATAAAAATGTGTACAAAATGTTCAGTACATCGAAGCCGTCGATCGGAGTAAGCCGACGGGTTTCGATAACCTAATATCGCAAAGGTTGGAGCATAAGCATTAAATGCTATTCGCGCTTTGTGAACTAACCACACCCCGTCTAGAGGTCTCCTCCCTCCCCCCCCATCCAAGTGTATTGGGGGTGTGTATCAGGGTGTGTATGAGGAATCCGCTCGAAAAAGTACACAAGTGAATTTGTACACTATTATATTGTTACGAACCCTTTCCCGATACACAACCCAATACACTATCCAGATACATTTTGATTGTGGGAGAGGGGTATCGATGATCCTCCATCTCCAAAGTTAGAAATTTTCCTGGATAGATTCTCGCTGATTTCAGCCGGTAGACATCCAATAGACGAACATTTCTTCATTTATGAAATCGTTCAGAGTTTATGGCATACGTCGATCGTTTCAATCCGACGGTTTTTGGGATGCAAACTAAGAACCAGAACGCATGCAAAATTTCCTAGTCGAACCGTGCCGACGAAATTAGTGCTCCCCAATGACGACCCCCTCCCAAACACTGTGAGTGTATTGGGGGAGTGTACCAGGGAGTGTATCTTGAGCACTTGCCAAAATGTACACAAGTGAATTAAATTCACATGTGTATTTAGTCGCCCTCCACCTGATACACATCCCAATACACCCTCGATACATATTCGGACTACCAAAGGGGGGGGGGGGGTATGCTCGAGCGTCGACAAAAAAATATTCATGACGAACGTGTAGCATTCTACTTGATACGTACAAGAACTTTCTCGATTGGGAGCTCGCAGAAAGACGTACAATTCAACGTCAGTGACTTAATTACAATCATAACGTGAACGTAACTTAAAGCACAAAATAGGTGACAAAGCGAAAAAGCATGTGCTTTAGTGTTTCTGGACAATTGTTTTAAAGAATCGATTTCAAAGAAAATAAAGTGCATCCATCTCTTAATCGATTTCAGAGAAAGCCTTTATTCATGTACATAAAACTAACTGTGAACATAGTTGTAACGAGTAATTTCCAGGAAACATTAACAATTGGCTAGGCTGTTTTCCTAGAAGTATCCTCACCATATGTTTTGGTTTTGTACACACATAATGAAGTGTGTGGATTTGGGATGATTAGGCATAAATGCCCGTAATGCACGCACGTTTTAGACGGCTGACTGAGAATTCTGACGCTCAACATAAACTTCAACGTCCACATCAGCAGTCAAGCGTGGCAGAGTACACGAAGAGATTCCACGAGATTATCACTGGTGCACACATCGTCCCCAGAAAACTCTGTTTCCACTACAACAATATCCTCAAACGGGATATCCGGCAAGCAATCGCCATCTTCGGCATCCAAAACAACTTACCACAAATGATCACAGCCACAGAAATGATCAACAGCGTCGGCTACAACACTTACATCCAGATATGCTACGGCTGGCGACCTTGCAACCACAAAAAACCTTGGAAACGGACAAAACCAGTCGGGAGACTCCTCGACTTCGATGGAAGTGGACGCCGTCAACCAGAGAGGCACGTGCACCTGCTATAACCACGGAAAATTTGGTCATATCGCTCGGAACTGCCGAAACAAGCAGTAGGCCAAAAATGGAAGGAAGTCGTAGAAAAATGAGTCGGAAAACGACAAAGGGCAGGAGTGAAAGACGCAACTCTTGTCCGAGAGGAGCCATCTGCACTGAATGATCGCCATCTGAACAGCTCAAGACACCACAGAGGATTTGTGTGATCGCTAAGTTTGACGCGGGGTACGAGGACGACCAACCAGTGATACTGCTAAAAGTGCAAATCCAAGGTTGCAAGAGTTACACAACGGAACGATCACTATTGGATGGAGGGGCCTCTCACAGATTTGTAAGCGACCACATGGTTCAAAAACTGGGTGTGTAGAACGAATCAGGGATATTTGAAGGAAAAACCGTCGATGGGAGATTGCAGATACGGAGACTCCAAGAACCACTACAACTACACGTGGGAGACTTGCGGGACGTAATGGTATGGAGGTCATGTGCAATGAGTGATCATAACATCATTCTCGGACGTGATTTCCTGTACTAGCACTATCCACAGATCGACTGGAACAGTGGCGATGTCTATGTGGAAGTCAACTGTGCCAAGCAACAACTTTCACGGACGGGGTGGGAAGACGACAACGGCAGCAGCAGAGGTAGAAGCAACAGAGGAAACTGCAGCAACCAAGAAGCAACAACTTGTGCAGCGGATATTGCTCAACGTGGCCAAGTAATCTATGCAACGAGGGGCTCGTGCATAGCTTGTACATCTTGAGCCAATGGAGGAAGCGGAAGTGGTAGCACCTGACTCATCGGCCTCATCAGCCTCATCAGCCTCATCGGCCTCATCAACATCAACAAAATTCGTGATGTTTTACGAGGAATACGCACCTCTCATTTGAGAGTTTGCAGACATCTTCCCCCATGAACTTTCAAAAACCTTACCACCTCAGTGCGACATTGACCATTGCATCAAACTAGAACCAGACAGCTGATCCTACCTTTCGAGGGACCTATCGTACGAGCGACCATGAGCTGACCGAGCTGAAAAATGACTTGACGAGAAGCTCGGTCAGGGTTTCATCCGTCCATCCACGTCACTATACGCTCTAACAGTACCGTTTTTGAAAACGAAAACTGGCAAGATGCGGATGCGGATGCGGACTATCAGGCGTTGAATGATGCTACCATCATGATGACGCTACCCTCTCCCCTGAGCTGACGAAATTTTTGACCAACTCCGAGGAGCTCAAATTTTCACAAAAATTGACGTACACAGCGGTTATTACCAGAATTGCGTGGCGGACAGCGATATCAAGAAGACAGCATTTTGAAAATGCTACAGGAGTTTCGAGTTCACGATTATGTTGTTTGTACTCACAAACGTCCCAGCAACGTTCAAGGCAGAAAAGAACAACTTTTCTGCCCGTAGTTGCACGACTCAAACTCCCCAACACTATGCAAGTCCATCCGGAGTTCCACATCAGCAGACTCAAACACTACAAGGACCACGGGGAGAACTTCCCCGACAGGGATGTGCCTCCCCCTCCTCCTGTACAAGTGGACGAGGACACAGAGTACGTCATCAAGGACATCCTCAGCCATTGACAGCGTGGCTTAACAACAAGATGTCTTGTCAAGTGGCACGGCTACAACGTCGTGCATAACAGCTGGGAACCCTACGGTAACCTCCGCGACGTGAATCATCTGATTGACATCTATGACCAATTGCCTCACCCGCAAAACTGTGTATCAACAAGTGTATTGGGAAGTGAACAAAGTAGTGAACATGGACTGTTCACAGAAACTACTACATATCACATAAAGCCAATCATATTCATCATTATATACAAGGAATGTACTTCTGGGTTTTGCTGACATGCATGTATGTGGAAGTTGTTTGCATAATATTTGCATCCAGAAATACACTTTTTGATACACTGATCATCAAGTGTATGAATTCGGGGTGATTAACCATAACTCTTGATTGACGGATATAATCGCCGTCACCGGGCTACATCTGTGAGTGTGGCAAGACGTCGCGGCTAAAAGGGTAGAAGTGTTACGTAACAGACCTACACGAGTCACTAAACCTTACGAGTGGGCATTTCTGTCATTACACAAGTAGCCCACCATGTGTCCAGACCCTGATTTTTGCCCCAACAGTCAAGGAAAATTCGGCCAATTAGCCTCGCCCTCTGGCGATCCTTCTTGCACATTATGACATCTTCGACCACTTTCGAGAAACATCGACATAAGTATCACAACCTTTCGTTCAACTTCTTAACGCATCGAGAGTTACTGAGATTTATAAACATGCATCTCGCATCTTCACCGACGATCCTCGAAGCCCTCCAATTCCTCGGCGGAGCTTCTCGATCCGACCACTCACTACGTGACCCCACACGCGTCGCTCAAGGATCGACCCAATGACTCCGACTACGCCTCATTCTTAACTCAACACTTGTATAAATGTATTCGGTCATTTTTTCACTTGTCATCGAAGTAAACATACCGCTAATTACAAATTGCTTAAGTGTCCCAAATTCTCAAACTGTGTTCTGCCTTGCAACTCATACCAGTTCACCATCTACGCTCCGTTCAGCATAACATATACAAGTGTCGATTTACAAATGGGACGTAGTCGGGGTCGTCGGGTCGATCATGCACCAATGCGTGCAGAGGCGTGTCGTGAGTGATCGGTTCGAGAAGCTCCGCCGAGGGATCGGAGGACTTTGAAGATCGACAGTAAAGATGCAAGATGCATGTTTATAAATCTCAACAAGCCTCGATGTGTTGAAAAGTCGACCAAAATGTCATGACACTTCTGTCGATGTTTCTTGAAAGTGGTCTAAGTTGTCAGACCATGCGAGAAGGAATCGCTGGAGGGCGAGGACAGGTGGCCGGATTGCCCTCAATCGTCGGAGCGAAAATCAGGGTCTTGACGAACGGTGGGCTATTTGTGTAGTTACACAAATTCCCACTCTTAGAGTTTAGGGACTTGTGTACGTCTGGTACGTAACACTTCTCCACCTTGTAGCCGCTACATCCGAGCGCACGTACAGATGTAGCCCAGTGACGGTGGTCGTTGTCGGGATAAAGTGGGAAATTTTGGGAACCTGTCAAAGACCACGAGGATTGCGACATATCCCTTGGGTGTGACCGGTAGTCCAGTGACAAAGTCCATGGAGATGTCGGTCCACGGTTCCGTCGGAATCGGGGTGGGCTGCAGAAGTCTGTGTGGCCGCGTGCAACAGGTTTTTTGTCGCTGACACGTGTCACATGATTTGTAGAAGTTGGCCATGTTGATTTGCATCTTGTCCCACCAGTAGTGCTTCTTCAGCTTCTTCAGCGTCTTTTCCTCTCCAAAAATTCCACCTGGACTGGTGTCGTGGCACTCCTCGAGCAGCATGCGGCGAAGTTCGTCGTTGGAAGGTACGATCACCTGGTGAGTGAATCGTCGTGGCCAGTAGGGTGTGTCGTGCCAGAACTTGGATTTGTCGTATACGCCATGCTGGTCATACCCACGTGTGAAAAACTTCTCGAGGTACGGATCTTGCTGAAGTTTAAATGTTGCTGCCTCAGGCACTAAGTCTGGTCGGTGGCTGAGTGCATTTGCTGGCTAGGTTTTGCCTGGCCGATACTCAATATCGTAGTCGAACCCGGATTCGAGGAACTCCATCCATCGGGTTTGATGTCGACTGAGGTTTGAATGCGTCGTAAAATATTCCAGTGCGTGATGGTCGGTACGCACGATGCATCGGCGGCATTTAAGATAGCACCGCCATGTCTACGACCGCCAGCATCTCCTTTTCATGTACGGCGTAGTTGAGTTCCATTCCGGACAACGTTTGCGACATGTACGCAACTGGTTGTTCTCCATTGTCGTGATCCTATGGGAGAACCGCGCCAATGGCTCGGTCAGAGGCATCCGTTGCCATGATGTAGTCATTTGTTAGATCCGCCAATCATAGGGTTGGCACCAAGATCAGGGCGTTTCGCAAGGCGGTAGACATTTCTTCTTTTCTGTCTCCCGAAAGCCACTCATTTTCTTTTTGAGTGAGTTCGGAGAGAGGCGCTGACACTCGGGCGTAATCCCATAGTAATTGCAGAAGCCAAGGAAAACTTGAACGTCTCGGATGTTGGTCGGTGTCAGCCAATCAGCGACTACTGCCACTTTTTTCGGATCCATGGTGATCCGTCCGCCGTTGATGACGTAATCCAAAAACTCAATCGGACGGTGACCAAAGTCGCACTTTGAGAGTTTTTCAGAGAATTCTCACTTTGTAAAACTTCGAGAACGTTTTTAAGATATCCATCGTGCTCAATCTTAAAGCATCGGGGTTTGAGTTTTAAACAGTCGGCTCCACAGAGTTTGTTTTTTGCCAAACTGATGAGAAACGTTTCACCAGTAGTGAACATGTTGTTGCTGCAATGTCGGTCGGCTGCTCGGTTCATCGTTCTTTTTGTCTTCGTGAGCGTCCTCCGTGTGTCTTCCTAAGTGGTGGAGAAGTTGCGGCGTTGGATGTCGACCGCGGGAATGTTGCTCTAGTTGTGAAGTCTGGCTGGTGTGGCAAATCATTTTCCATACACCATTGTGAATGGAGTTTTACCCGGTGCACTCGACGTTGCCGAGTTGTATGCAATTTTGGCGGTCGGGAGTTTGGCTGTCCAATCCGTTTCGTGTGGTTTGTATAATGTTCGGAGAAGTTGTTTGAGCAATTGATTGGTCCGTTTAGTTTGCTCATCGGTTTAAGGGTGGAACGCAGTTTAAAGCTGGATCCGATTGCCGTAGCAATTAATCATTTTGCGCCAAAAATGGCTAGTAAGTCGACCATTTTTGTCACTTCTGGTGGTTCTTGGCATGCCGTGTACCCATACGATGTTGTTTAGAAACAGCCGTGCTGTCCCTTCAGCGGTGACGGTGGTCGTTCTCAAAATAAAGTGGGCAAATTGAAAAGCATGTCAACAACCACAAGAATTGCGTCATATTCATTGGGTGTGACCAGTAATCTTGTGACGAAGTTCATGAAGATGTTGGTCCATGGTTTTGTCAAAACGGGGAGCGGCTGCAGAAGTCCGGGTGGCCGTGTGCGATGGGATTTTTGTCGCTGACACGTGTCCCATGATTTGCAAAAGTTGGCCACATCGGTTTGCATCTTGTCCCATTAGTAGTGCTTTGCCAGCTTCTTCCACATCTTGTGAAGAAATGGGAGTGGGAGGCACAGCAAGAGAGAATTCAAGTGGCAAGAGCCCAAGGGTCAATGGTCATTAAGGTCAAAAAGTTGTGTATCAAATGAATCCACAGAGAGGGCTTATCTACTATAAACTAGCTAGGCTAGATCCCCTAGTCAAGTTCTCTCACTCAGCCAAGGCTGGTCAAACCTGACCACCTAGTCAAGTCTGGTCAAGTCTTACAACCTGGTCAAGTCTGACCACCAGGTCAAGCCTTACAATCTGGTCAAGTCTGACCACTAGGTCAAGTCTGACCATGGGGCACAGGGTACCATCCTCTCTGACAGACAAAACCATCCTGAAACACTGAGGCCTCCAGAGGGCTTGAACCCAGGTCTTCAAGGTCAACCATGGGCTGCATTCACCGCTGGGGCATTTCCTTGTGGCGGCAGGAGCTCGGCCGCAACCGAACCCGATTTTGGACCCTGCGTCCATCAGCCTTGCCACACAACCAGTTGCAGGAGGTGACTGCGACATCGCTCAGCGGCGTCCCTGGCCCCGTCCTGCCGCGCATGGACACACATGAGCAGAGGGACATATCTCAACACTCTCCCATGGACCGAATGCATGCATGTGTGGAAATGCGCCATAGGATCAGTCAGGGTTGTGCAGAGGTCGTGCACCGTGCCATGCCAATGCCGTGCACATTTTCTTGGAAGAAGGTGCGAGACAGGGTTTTGGTCAGAAAATCAGCTAGCTCTTTACGTGTACGCACATCCACCACACTGATGATGCCACGAGCAAGCAAGTCACGAACAAAATGATGTTCAATGTTGATGTGCTTGGTACGACTGTGTAACACACCGTCATTGCGGGCGATGGCCTGTGCGCTTGTGCTGTCACACTTGATGGGAATGTGCGCGAGGGGAACATGCAGCTCACACAGCAGGCGGTGCAGTCACACAGCCTCACATGCAGCCGACCCAAGAGCCATGTATTCAGCTTCTGCAGTGCTGCGTGCCATGCATCCTTGCTTGCCACTGCGCCAAGAGACCGTTGTGCCACCAAGAAGAAAAATGTACCCACCTCGACTCCGAGCATCTGAGTCACTTGCCCAATCACTGTCACTGTACCCTTCGATATGCATACTGGTTTGCGGGACACCATCGAAGCCCTCAACAACAACGGGCCCTGGTCGAGTCCGAAACTCCAATCCTAGATCAGGCGTGTTGACTACATACTGCAGGACATGAACTGCGGCATCATGGTGTCCTACTCGTGGTGTTTGTGCATGTTGTGCAAGGACATTCACTGGACAGGCAACGTCAGGACGAGTGGTGGTGGAGAGGTACATGAGGCACCCCAAAATAGCCTGATAGGGCGTGGGGGGTGCTTCAGTGCCCAAGTGCTCTGAAGCAATGTACTTCACGAGGACTTGTCCATCGGGGGTCATTGGCGTGGAGGCATGGCGAACACGCTTGAGATCATCGGCAAACCTCTCAGCGAGCGTGTACACATACCGTTCCTGGTGTACGCGCAGCGTACCAGTGGTCCAAGACCGCTCAATCTGCATCCCAAGGAACATGTCCGCCTCTCCCAAGTCCTTCATCTGGTATTGTTCCCTCAAGAGATCCTTCACTGCAGTCACGGCCTGCAGACTGGGTGAGGCAATCAAGAGGCCATCAACATATACGAGGACGTACACGGGGCACTTGGGGGTTCCGCCAAAAAACAATGATGGGTCGGCAGTGCCTTGGCGAAAACCACCGTTGGACAGAGTGCCAGAAATTTCCTTGTTCTAGCAGCGAGGTGCTTGCTTGAGACCATACAAGGCCTTGCGTAGGTGACACACTCAGCCATCCTCAAACTCTGGGGGCTATACCATGTAAATCTCTTCCTCAAGTGTCCCATAAAGGAACACGTTATTCACGTCCATTTGGTGTAATTCCCAATCTCTGTGGGACACAACTCCAAGAAGCACTCTGCTTGTAGGATACTTCCCGACTGGTGCGACGGTGTCATGAAAGTCTTGTCCAGGGACTTGGGAGAAGCCCTTCGCTGTGAGGCGGGCCTTGTACCGCTCTATCGTCCCATCCTTTTTCTTTTTGACTTTGAGCACCCACTTTGCCCCCACAGCTCTTTGCCCAGGTGGTAACTCAACGAGCTCAAAGACCCCATGTGCTGCAAGTGCATCAAGTTCATCTTGACATGCTTTCTGCCACTCTGCAGCATCGGGGCGTCGACGGGCTTCTTGCACTGTAAGAGGGTCCAGTGGAGGTATTGTCCCCCTTTGAGTGACCAGTGCTGTGGCTGCGTCGTCCGAGGGGGATCCTGTCATGGTTTTGACTTGGCTCATGGCTTCTGCCGCACGAGTCGCCTCAAGGAGGAGCACACGTACACCGTCGGGATGATTTGGGTGCATCGTGAGTGTGAGGCCTCGACGAGCGGGAGGGGGTCGCTCTCTGAGGCGGCCACCAGGAGCGCATGAGAATGGCTCGATCGCGGGGACTCAGACTTGCTCATCTTGGGGAGAGTCTGTAGGTGACAGTGGTAGGTCTGGCAGTTCTTGTGGACCAGGCTCCTCTAGCGCACGCTCAAGGGGGCTTGGGAAGTGGAGCTCCTCTTGGCTGAAGGGGATGATCCCAGGTGGGGACTCAGGTCCTTCACTTGAAGGTACCTTGGCCCACTCTTTTTCTGCTTCTCCCAACCTTACCGACTCTCCCATGCTCTCATGGCTGTCTGGGTTCAAGGTGTTTTCAGATTCCTCTGAGACACTCTCCCCTGTCTCGCAACGGTGCGAGCCGCTATTGTCGGACACCTGCCAAGGGACATCAATGAAGGCCGGATCTGCAATGAATGGCCCAGTGACTTCAGTCGATGCCGGCTGAAGTTTTTCTGTTTTGAACCGGGCATACGTGAGTTGCTCATAGAAAAGTGCCTCACAGCTTTCTACTACCTTCCTGGCCTCAGGGTCCCAAAACCGGTACGCCTTGGACTGGGGTGCCATCCCTAGGAAGACACACATGCGACCGCGAGGGGATAGCTTCACGGTGCGTTCATCTTTCTTGTACCACACGCAGGCCATTGTTCCCCACACCCGTGCGAGCCAAAGGTCTGCTCGAGTTCCATGCCACCTCTCCCACGAAGTGTTGTAGAGGGCAGGGGACCATGTGGGATTCTGTTCCAAATCCAGGTAAGGTACTTGTCAGCCTCACCATAAAATGACGGACTCATACCAGCCTCACCTAGCATTGTCTGAACGCCATCACCAATTGTACGGTTCCAGCGTTCGGCAACCCCATTCTGTTGGGGCGTCTCTGGTGCGGTGAACTGAGTGTCAACGCCCATCGACTTTAGGTACCTCTCTGTTGGACCAAGGTACTCACCTCCACGATCTGACCTGAAGGTGGCGAGGGTCTGATTGCACTGGCGTTGAGCACATGGCAGCCAGTCACGAATTGCGTCCTCAACATCACTTTTGGCCTGGAGAAGGTAGACCCAGGTCAACCGTGAGTAATCATCGATGAGAGTGAGGATGTACCGCGCTCTCTCACAGAGTGAATCCACCTGGAGAGGACCAAGAACATCCGAGTGGACAACTTGCAGTGGACGGCTTGACTGACTAGGAGACTCGGGGAAAGGGAGGCGGTGCATCTTCCCTTGGACACAATCCAAGCAGTCAGCACCACAAGGCGCAATAGAGGTTGTTTTGTCCAGACCATCGGCAGGGAGGGTGCGTCGCATGGTGCGCAGAGCAGAAGTGTTGACATGGCAAAGGCACGGTGCAACAGATGAGTCTGAGCAGGAGACAAGGAGTGAGCGACAAGGACGCGTGCATCAACAGAGTCACAAATTGCAGTGGCCTGCACTCTGTACAAGTCATTCACAATGTTGCCATGCAATACAACACGATGAGCGTCGCGCAACACGATGGTACACAAGCCGTCACCGTGAGTGGTATGCATGCCTGATCAGTCGAGAGTGGACGTGGAGAGTAGACTGAGTTGGAGATCAGGTACATACAAGATGTCCGTCAAAAACACCTCTCCCATGGGCCCTTGAAGTTTCACTGTGCCCACTCCTTGAACCTCAAGTGCTTCCCCAGACCCAGTTTGTACGGAGCGGACAGTGCCCACTGAACCCAACATGCAGAACCAATCCCTCCCTGGCGTCATGTGATGTGTAGCTCCCGAGTCTACTGCCCATGTCCCATCAGTCTCCCTATCAGTAGCAGTCACCTTGCAGTGTGCAATCTCTTCCTCAGTGACCAGTGGACNCCTTGAAGTCTCACTGTGCCCACTCCTTGAACCTCAAGTGCTTCCCCAGACCCAGTTCGTACGGAGCGGACAGTGCCCACTGGACCCAACATGCAGAACCAATCCCTCCGTGGCGTCATGTGATGTGTAGCTCCCGAGTCTACTGCCCATGTCCCATCAGTCTCCCTATCAGTAGCAGTCACCTTGCAGTGTGCAATCTCTTCCTCAGTGACCAGTGGACGTTCAGCACCCCAGTCCTTTTTCACCCTCCGCATGCTTTCCCTTTGCTAGTGTTCCACCCATGCGCCCTCATCAGCCAAATCATGAACAGGCTCACAGGCAGCCCCCGCATTTCGCATGCTCAGAATATTCCCACTGCACTCATGATCTATAGAACTCCCACCTCCCTGGTGGGCCACTTGGACACGAAGCTCTGCCATCTCGGCAACGAGCCTATCGATGATGGCTTGCTGGTTGCAGGCTTGTCCAGCATCATGGGCGTCACGAGCAGGCAGGCGCGCTCCCGCAGCGGCTTCACCCTCTGGGACTCCAGCCACTGCTGCTGCTGCTGCAGCTGGTACTGCTCCCAACCAGTCCCATTCCTACTACTATGGTGCTTCTAAGGCAATGGGAGCTGCCTCGGCAACATACCTGCGGCCGCCTTGCTGCAGGGGACGAGGTTGCTGCTGCTGCTGCTGCCGCTGCTGCTGGTGTTGCTACTGCCGTTGCTGCTGCTGCTGTTGATGTTGCTGCTACTGGCATCTCTCCCAACACTTGCGTGCAACACGGATACGCTCCGAGAGCCCTGACTGAGGGGGCAGAGGACAGTGCTTGTGGCGATGGCCTGGTTGCTGGCAGTTGAAGCAGGTCTCCTGTCCAACTCCTCCGCCAGCACCAGAAACATGTGCTCCACTACCTTGTCCGCTGCTCCTTCCGCCACCTTGAGGGTGTCAGCTACTTGTTATCGGCATGGTGATGACCGCTGACGTGCCAGTCTCTCCATTCCCTGTGTAGAATCGGGCATCCTTCTCGTTGGCAAGAAGTTGGGCATAGGTCCAGTTCAGGACCTGATGAGAAAGACGAAGTTCGCGCTCATGGTCGCGCACCCGATCAAGGAGCACCTCGAACCTGGGCCCTAGTACTGCAATCATGTGTGTTGCAAAGGCCCAGTCATGCATGTGGAGGCGATACTCGCGCAGCTCCCCGTTCAGCAGCATCCCGCGGTTCCAGTAGGATTCCATCGTCTCTCCTTGCCGCATGCGAATGTCGAGCAGCTCTCGCTGCTTGCGCGACCCATCGGCCTGCAAGGAGACAGTGTAGCTGTTTTTGAGGTAGAGCCATGCCTCACGTGGCGCTGCGACCTTGAGTGCGTCAAGGTCGTCATCGTCGTCATTTTCTTCCTCATCGCTGTCACTGTCGCTTCCTTCCAGACTCTCTTCATCCTCCTCAGGGCCGGCGAACCATTGAAGGGGAAGAATATGCTTGCGGGGAACAATGCGCATGAGGAGGCGGACAGCACGCACCCCATCCTCTGCTGCATAGGGCTTCTTGGACTTGGGATTGTAGAGGTGCCAAACTTTCTGGTCCTTGGCCCACGCTTTGAAAAGTGTAGCCCACGCCTTGTAGGTGAGATCCTCTGTGAAGCGAGGAACTGCAGCAAGAGGGTTGTTGGGACCAGTGTCGGGTGCATGCCCGGGAGGGTTGAAGACAGACATGATGGGGTTGCAGCAGAGGTGGAATTGGTGAAGGAGAATAAGGGCTGAGGCTGGCGCTGCGCCGCTTGGTAGAGGCACTTCTTGAGGTCAAGGGCACGAGAAGTGGCCGTGGTCGTGGTCAGGGTAGTTGCAGTGGCCTTGGAAGTGGCAGTGGCGTAGGTAGTGGCCGTGGTCGTGGTAGTGGCAGTGGCCTGGGCAGCAGCCGTGGCAGTGGCCGTGGCAGTGGCCGTGGCAGGGGCTGTGGTAGTGGTCGTGGCAGTGGCCTGGGCAGAGACCGTGGCAGTGGCCGTGGCAGTGGCCGTGACAGTGGCTGTGGCAGTGGCCGTGGCAGTGGCCGTGGCAGTCGCAGTAGCCTGGGAAGCGGCCGTGGCAGTGGCCTTGGCAGTGGTCAATGCTGCAGCCGTCCACAACCTAGCTCTGATAAGATGAAGAGGTCAAAAAGTTGTGTATCAAATGAATCCATTGAGAGGGCTTATCTACTCTAAACTAGCTAGGCTAGATCCCCCAGTCAAGTTCTCTCACTCAGCCAAGGCTGGTCAAACCTGACCACCTAGTCAAGTCTGGTCAAGTCTTAGAACCTGGTCAAGTCTGACCACCAGGTCAAGCCTTACAATCTGGTCAAGTCTGACCACTAGGTCAAGTCTGACCATGGGGCACAGGGTACCATCCTCTCTGACAGACAAAACCATCCTGAAACACTGAGGCCTCCAGAGGGCTTGAACCCAGGTCTTCAAGGTCAACCATGGGCTGCATTCACCGCTGGGGCATTTCCTTGTGGCGGCAGGAGCTCGGCCGCAACCGAACCCGATTTTGGACCCTGCGTCCATCAGCCTCGCCACACAACCAGTTGCAGGAGGTGACTGCAACATCGCTCAGCGGCGTCCCTGGCCCCGTCCTGCCGCGCATGGACACACATGAGCAGAGGGACATATCTCAACATGTTGTCCTCTCCAAAATGTCCATCTGACCTGGTGTCGTGGCATTCCTTTAGTAGCATGCAGTGGAGTTCTTTGTTTGGAGCTACGACCACCTGGGGAGTGAATCGTCATCGCCAATATGATACGTCGTACTAGAACCTGGACTTGACGTATCTGCCATGCTAGTCGTAGCCACATGTGAATAACGTTTCGAGATACAGAACTCGCTGAAGTTGAAGTGTAACTGCCTCAGCCATCAGATCTGGTCGGCGGCTGAGCGCATCTGCTAGGTTGGTTTTGCCCGGCCGATACTCAATATCATAGTCAAACCCAGATTCGAGGAACTCCATCCATTGGGTTTGACGTTGACTGAGGTTTGGCTACGTCTTCAAATGTTTTAGTGCATGATGGTCGGTGCGTACGATGCATCCGCGGCATTCGAGATAGCACCGCCACGTGTACGACCACCAGCATCTCCTTTTTGTGTACGACGTAGTTCAGTTCCGGTCCGCGCAAATTTTGTGAAACATACGCAACCGGTTGCTCTCTGTTGCTGTGATCCTGTAGGAGAACCATGCCAATGGCTTGGTCGGAGGCGTCCGTAGCCATGATGTAGACGATCGTTGGTCGTCAGCCAATCGTAAGGCTGGCACCGAGGTCAGAGCATTCTGCAAAGCGGTGAATGCTTCTTGTTTGCTGTCTTCCCAACGCCACTCATTTTCTATTCGAGTGAGATCATAGAGAGTCTCTGACACTCGGACATAATTTAATACAAAACACCGGTAGTAGTTGCAAAAGTCAAGGAAAAATTGAACATCTCGGATGTTGGTCGGTGTCGGCCAATTGGCAACTGCTGCCACTTTTTTTATCCACGGTGATCTGTCCGCCCAAGAACTCGATCGAACGGCGACCGTAGTCGCATTTCGAGAGTTTTTCAAAAAAATTGTCACTTTGTAAAACTTGAAGAACTTTTTGGAGATGTCTATCGTGCTCCTCCAAGGTGCGGCTGTATTCCACAGTGTCATTGAGATATACCACGGTAAAATCATTGAGGTACGAGCGGAAAATATTGTTAATTGCCACCATGAACGGTGCCGAGGCATTCGTGAGTCCAAATGGCATAACCGTGAACTTGAAATGCCCGCAGTGTGTCCGGAATGCCGTCTTCTTGATGCTGGTGTCCGCCACGTGGATTTGGTGATAACCACTGTGTAGGTCGATTTTGGTGAAATTTTGGGCTCCGCAGAGTTGGTCAAAAAAATTGTTGGCTTGGGGAAGAGGACGGTGGTTCGTGATGGTAGCGTCGTTCATCGCCCAGTAATCCACGCACATCTGCATCTCGTCATTTTTTTTTCACAAACAGTACCAGCACGACGTATGGTGTGGTGGATGGACGAATAAACCCTTGAACAAGTATCTCGTCAAGCACTTTTTTAGCTCGGTCAGCTCATGGTCGCTCATCCAATAGGCTCCTTGAACGGTGGGTCGACTGCCTGGTTTTAGCTCAATGCAATGGTCAAAATCTCGCTGAGGTAGTAAGAATTTGGGAGTTCGTCAGGGAAGATGTCCGCAAACTCTCTGATGAGAGGTACGAACTCCTCGGGAGCCATCGCGAACTTTGTTGATGCCAATAAGGCTGATGAGGCTGATGAGGCCGATGAGTCAGCTGGCCACTTTCGCTTTCTCTATTGGCTCAAGATGTACAAGCCACGGACAAGCCCCTCGTCGCATACAGTGCTTGGAAATGTTGAGCGGTATCGGCTGCACAAGTTGTCGCTTCTCGGTCATTGCGGTTTCCTCTGTTGCTTCCACCTCTGCTGCTTCTGTGGTTGTCTTCTGCCCCACGCACAAAAGTTTTCATTTAGCGCCGTTGATTTCCACGTAGACGTCGCCACTGTTCCAGTCGACCTACGGATTGTGCTGGGACAGGAAATCACGTCCGAGAATGATTTTGTGATCACTCATTGGACATGACCTCCAAACCGTGACATCCCGCAAGTCTCCCACTTGCAGTCGTAGTGGTTCTCAGAGTCTCAATATCTGCAATCTTCCGTCGAAAATTATTCCTTCAAACACCCTTGGTTCGATCTGCAAACCCATCTTCTGAACGATGTCATTGCTTACAAAAATGTGAGAGGCTCCTTCATCTAATAGTGTCAATATTGTTCTTTGACTCTTGCAACCTTGGGGTTGCACTTTCAGTACTATCGCTGGTTGGTCTTCCTCGTACCCCTTGTCGAACTTAGGGATCTCAAAACCCCTCTACGGCATCGTGAGCCGTTCAGATGGACGATTGTTCAACGCACATCGCTCCTCTCAGACAAGAGTTGCACCTTTCACTCTTGTCCCTTGTTGTTTTTTGACTTTTCTGTAGTTGTAGCAGGTGCATGTCTCTCTGGTTGACGGTGTCTACTTCCATCGGAGTCGAAGAGTCTCTTGACTGGCTTTTTCCCTTCCCACAATAATTGTGGCGGGAAAGTCTCCAGCTATAGGATTCCTAGATCCGAGCATTGTAGGCAGCACTATTGATCCTTTCTATTGCTGCGATCATTCATGGTAAGTCGTTCTGGATTCTGAAGATGGCAATCGCTCACCGGATGTCCCGTTTGAGGCTGTTGTAGTGAAAAGAGAGTTCTTCGGGGGCGATGTCTACTCCACTGATGATCTTTCAGAATCTCTGCGTATAGTCTACCACGCAGGACTACAAAAATAGACGTTAAAGTTTGTACCGAGCGTCAAACTTCTCGTTCACCCGTCCAAAATGTGCCAGCATTGCGCGCGAATTTTTTTTCCAATCGGTTGTTGGCATCAGCGCGTCTTGCCATCGTAGGTTCATCTGCTCCAAGGGTAGAATGCCTACGATATGCAATATGAGATGCGCGCCGTTGGCTGTGGATGAGGCCCTGCCAGTCTCTTCTTGCCGTTGGATGACCTTTAGGTCGGACTACCAAATTAAGGACGTGCCACACAAAAGCACTGCTGTGAAGTCAATTTTCTTTCGATCGTCGTTGACCAGAGCAGCGGTGAAATACACGTCCAAGCTCGTCAGCCACATCTGAACGGTTGGTCCTTTGGAATTTGCAGAAGAATTGATCGAACGATTCAGGTGGGGTCAGACGAATCTTGGAATCATTCGAGAGTTGGGTGTTTCTCTTGACGAGCACCGTCTCTCGTGCACTTGCGTTGCGAAGAGCCTCCATCGCGACATTGAGTTGCTGGAACAGATTGCTGTTGATTCTCTCGAGCGTGGAGATACGGTTCGCCAATTCCTCGTTCATCTGTGCCTGTTGTCCAGTGCCGCCTGTTGTTCCTGCTGTAGACGTCGAGGCTGTCGGTACAGGCGGCCAGATTGGCAATCAGAGCCGTCGGGACTGACCTAGCTGCCGCATAGCCACGCCAGCATTCACTGCCACTTCACGATTCACGTGCATGGTCATGTTCTGCTCCTCCATAACCAAAGTCGTCCCCGACGACCCGCCGCTGGCTGTCGAGTGCGCTCGCTCACTTCACGTCGTAGTCACGAAGTCTGCGAAGTCTTGACATGCAAAATGCGTTGTCGACTTGTGCGATGTCAAGCTGAGCAAAGTAGTCAGATGTCCCTCCAGTACCGCTGTGCTCTGATACCAAGTGTTATGCCGAACAAAGCTTAGATGGTGAACAGGTATGAGTTGCGAGGCAAAATAGGGGTTGAGAGTTTACAACTGAGCAATTTGTAATTAGCGGTAAGTGTAATTCGATGACAAGTGTCAAAATGACCGAACACATACAAGTGTCCAGTTACAAATGAGGCGTAGTCGGAGTCATTAGGTCGATTTTCAAGCGACGCGTGCGGAGTCGCGTCATGAGGGGTTGGATCGAGAAGCTCCGCCAATGAATCGGGGGGTTTTGAGGGTCGACAGTGAAGATTCAAGATGCATCTCTAAAAATCTCGATAAATATCGATGCGTCGAGAAGTCGACCAAAAGGTCATGAAACTTTTTTCGATGTTCCTTGAAAGTGGTCGAAGTTGTCAAAATGTGCGAGAAGGATCGCCAGAGGGCGAGGGCAGTTGGCCGAATTGTCCTCGACCGTCAGAGCCAAAATCGGGGTCTCGACGTGTGGTGGGTTATTTATATAATGACAAAAATGTCCACTTGGAAGGTTGAGGGAGTCGTGTACATCTGGTACGTAACAGTATACATGTGTTCGATCGTTTTGACACTTGTCACCAAAGTACACTTACCGCTCATTATAAATTGCTCAAGTGTCCCATATTCTCAAACCGTGTTATGCCTCACAACTCACACCTTTTCAACATCTACGCTCTGTTCAGCATAACACCGTACACATTCCCGCCTAGGCGACTATACAAAATAATCACGTAGCTGACGGGGTACCTCGTGACGAACAATTCAACTGAGGGCTGCCATGATGTCTTCTCTTCGAATTGGGGGCTCTTTGTGATGAAAATCCGTATCTTGGACAAACTCTGAACAAAATTGGCCACACGGGGGGACTACGCGTTCGAGCATCCAAAACAAGGTACGTCAGTTTGCCATTTAGCCTTTGTTGCTCATCGTTCCCGTTGGCCATCGCGCAGCGCGCTCATTGTGCCTGGGCAGCCTAGATCCTCACGCCAAGGACCACCTCGCGCGCGTTTCTGGCCACCTCATGACCACCTCGTGTGCACTATCCTCTATGCCCAAGATTCCGATGACGATGACGTTGCGCTGAACCCTCGAGTAAAGCATTCCGCGCTCGACAGGGGTTTGAACGAAAAAACCTCTGCCTGATTTTGAATAGCAGAGTTGACATGACCAACTCGGATGTATCAATGAGAAGAACCGTGAGCACGACTGATTGCACGCCAAAACTGACTAACCAGTTTCTCTTCCTGAAAGAGCATACATTGTTTCATCCAGCTGCCGTATAGCGGTGGACGGTGGAGGGTTTGGATTTGCCGCAATTACCGGGTCCTGAAAGCGACAGCTGGCTCAAGCTAACGGGTAGTCCTGTAGTTCCTACACACCCGTTCCTACACACCCATTTCTACATATTGAAATGCCTAACCCACTCCATGTGATCGGCAATGAGCTATACCTTGCAGAGTCTGCCCCCACCATCCCGTGCACCAAACAAATCTCGCCTGTTAGACTAACAAAAGGCGTGTATTCTTTAACAAGATTCTCCGCTGGGAACGAGATACAACTGGCCTTCTGATTTGGATCAGCTTGCTCTCCAGCGATTGGAAGTTCCCTCATGTGCATCCTCTCTTTTTCGTTGTTTAGTCCGTAGTTGAGTTGCAACGTACTGCACCTCGTTTCAAGCGCGACGACGCGATCCATCACTGCCTTGATCTCAAGGAACGTTTGGCCTCTGGTATGAAGTCGAACATTCCCATGTGATGTTATGTTCAGTGAGCTGTTGCATCTGGACTCCTATTTCGTTTTTTCCAGCAGGTAGTCTTAGGAACCAGCCCTTGTCACAGTCTGTGGAGCTGCAGGCGTTTCGTTGAAGATGACCGAGCAACATTGCCAGCAGCAGAGACTGCATGATGTCCAGCATGTAAAAGTCGGGACGGATTTGAAGATGATGGGGAGGGAGGAATGGAGGTCTCATAAGCAGCAGATGGTTCAGATTGTGAAGGCTGGTCTAAATGTGGAAAAAAAGATGTTGGAGGATTTAAGAAGGAAGTGGGAGGAGAGGCAACAGAAACGCCAAAAGAAAGTGCATAGCAAGGGGGATATGCAAGGGAAGTTGCAAACGGAGGAAGGGACAGGTGAAACGGCGGGAGACATCAAGATATGGATTGAACGGAGCTGGGAGCGGTTCAGGGAACGAAAACGTGATACTGAGGAGTTTCTATGCACCCTGGAGGCATTTGAAGAGGAGTGGGAGGAGAGCCCGCAGAATCCGCCTTTGAGCTGAAGAATCAATTTTTGGACACAAACATTGTGGGTTAGGTTTTGTTTAGAGGAGATTTTGATCTCTGGCCAGGGCATTATGTGACGGGCAAAGGACCTCAAAAGTGCTGGGCTGTTGAACTGTGCACCACAGATCTAATCTCAGGTCCTGGCCTGCTCTATTCATGACGTCGTTATTTGTGCACCATGAAATGTTTTTTTAAAGCACATTGTTCAACTTTGAGAAGCGTCATGCAGCCACAAAGACAGGTTACTAGTTGCATTGCATGATGGGACAGGATTCTCTTTATTTAGGATGTAGGCTTCTAGTCCTGGTACATGCAATGACAAAGAGTTTTCACATCAGAATCACTTCATTTCACATTTCTCAGTTGTGGGGAGGGCGCCGACAGACTTGCAAGGCAGTACAATTATACAGTGATGGGGTTTGACGAGGATGGTCTGACGGTTGACGTAGACTGATAGGATGGCTCGACGGGTGAGTGCAGGGTGCATGAGTGATTGTTGTAGGTAGAGAAGGGAACCTGGCAGAAATAGACTCACATATGAGGCTGAATGGACAAAGGATTGATGAAACCATGACAGCAGATGAACCAAAATGCAGGCTAGGCATTCCCCCAATCTCATGAATGCCATGACTTTCCTTTTGACATAGTCAAGCTATATTAATCCATGATCCTCCTCCATTTCACAATGTGCCTAGCCAATATGACGTACGGGAAAACACCGCGACGCCTTACTTTACGCAGACCGCGCTGCAACTCGGTAATGGTGCTCGCGTTCTTTGACAGGTGTCACACATCAGGTATTACTATCTGCAACGATTGTACGGTCTAATGTTCTTGCGATCTGCCTGCAACTTGGCTGAATTTCGCCTGATGCTGGCACATGACACATTCAGATTCCTGCCTGCTGACTTACGAAATTCTCGGCAACGTTTCTACTGATGTACCATGGCGCAAAAGGTAATTTCGCTAATCGGTCAGTCAATTATTGGTAAACGCACTGTTGCGTGAGAGAATTTTACGTTGGTATTGTACAAATGTAGATTGCATGGGTTTGACAAGGATATTGGCAACAAGTTTGGGGAATATTGCACAACATGGCATATGCTTGGTATTCACGTTAACACAATCGAACGGGGTCCTAAGTCATGTACGCACCAAGAGGGCTTGCCGGGGGTTGTTGACGGGGTCGACAACCTGCAACCTACGCGGCGGTAGGTGTCCACCTAGGGTTTCAGCGCCCCTGGCTTTAAGTAGGGTCACATCGTTTCAGCGTACAAGGTCTGAAGAGCGAGACGCTACCTTCAACATTGAGTGAGTAGAATGTTACTTACATGCGCTTGCATGAGGATCCTCACCCTTAGCCTCAACCTTGAGTTTCGCACCTGACCGCAACCTGCAATCTGGTTCCATGCAAGTGCCCCTCAGTGGCCCTCTGTCACTTCCTACCTTTGGCACTGCCACTGCTGACAATCACCCGTTGCGACGGCCGCCTCGACTGATGCAGTATGGTGAGTACGCCATTGCTGTGGTCTGTATGTCGGGGATATTTAATGGGTTGTCAGTCATGCACAGTCCATGCCCTCTTGCACCATGGAGGCCTACGCTCAAGCCTGTTCTGCATCTAAACGTTACGTCCCATACAATGTGTACCGAGCCATCCATCTATGTTCGCCCGGTTCGTCACCCGTAGGTCATCGGCGGGCACAGACGGACGTCGACGCTCGCCCGGTTGGCATGGCTGCCAATCTGTTCAATGCGTTCAATGCCGTGGCAGGGGGGGGGGGG
>SZWC01009956.1:34464-50627 GCA_023375785.1 Penium margaritaceum
GGGGGGGGGGGGGTCCCGGCCCTCTTCGTAACTGACGTGTGGCGCCTCCGCCGAACTTGCGCCCTCAGCGCGAAGTCCCGGCTGGTAGGTTCCCCTCCTTGAAGTACAATGTTGTAGACGGGAATGCATCGCTCATTTTGCATAGGCTGGTCCCTTACATACTTTGTTGTCCTGTGCGCAGGATCCTCGGACGAGGAAGAGCCCTTTCCCATTGATGAGGATGATGTCGTTGGCGAAATGTTCCCGGGCGGGATGGCCATTGCAACCATCGCGGCATGCCGGCATGCCGTTGAAGACTACGCTGTCCGTTGGCGGATGCCGCTGTGGTGGGCCAGAAGCGAGCCTGGGAAATTTGTGGTGAAGTGCGGAAATGATCGTCAGCACGGGTGCGGTTGGACGTTGCGCGCATCGCTACACCGGCGACACGCAATGTCGTGGTCACGTCCTTCTACGATGACCACAAGTGCAATCCAGGAGATGCAAGAGGGAGCCCCGCACGCACGGCGGCATGGGTCTTATGTCACGTCCGGGGCACGCTTGCCGAGGACTTGACCGCCAGTATCTCAACTCTGCAGGCGGTCGTCCACGCCCTTACGGGGGAGTCCGTTGGCTACCAGGCTGTCTGGCGCGCTCGCAACCAATCGCAACAGGAAGTCATGGGAGAACTGTCGCTGTCGTGGGCGCTCTTCCCACCTGTTGTACAGGAGGTGAGCTCTTGGGGTGCTTGGGGTGGTGGAGCTCGGGGTACTTGGTGCTCGAGGTTGTGGAACTCGGGGTATTTGGTGCTCGGAGTGGTGGAGCTCAGGTTTATCTGGTGCTCGGGGTGGTGGAGCTCGGGGTACTTGGTGCTCGGGGTTGTGGAGCTCGGGGTACTTGGTGCTCGGGATAGGATTGTTGTAAGAGTACTTGATGCTCGGCAGACTTGGTGCTCGTACTCATTGTTCTGTTTTCCCTGTTGTGGTGTTTGCAGATGTTGCGCGTTGACCCGGAATCGAAGGTCGTTGCTGAAGAAGGCACGGAGCACCGCTTCAAACACGCCTTTTGCGTGCCCGGTGCATGCCGGAAGACGTTTGCCCATGTGCGCCGGATCATGACCTTCGACGGCACACTTTTGAAAAACGGCTTCTCCAAAGTGTTGCTCATTGCACGGGCATTTGACGCCAACGATAATGCCTTTCCCATGGCGTGGGCTTTGGTGTCAGCGGAGAACGCCGACAAATGGACTTGGTTTTGCGCACAGCTGAAGGATGCGTACCCTTCGGCCACGGACGCGGGGGCGGTGGTCATATCGGACCGCGACCGTGGGCTGCAGAACACGGTGGAGGAGCAGCTGACGGAGGTAGCTCACGCGGCCTGTGCATAGCATATCACCGAGAACTTCAAGTCAAGGTGTGGTGAAGCCGCGGCTCATGCGTTTTGGCATCTCGCACACGCGCGGACAGAAGGAGAGTGGGAACCACACTTGCTCACCTTGAGGCCGTGAGTCCTCCGGCCGTGCGCTGCGTTCTGGGGAGCGGCAGGGAGGGTGGCATCCCGAAGGACACGTGGTCGCGGCTGCACTTCCCTCTTCCGCGTGGCGGCCACACAACGTCCAACGCATCGGAGAGCCTGAATGCGCGCATCCGCAAGGCCCGACGCACGTATCCTGTGTTTTTCTTTGTAACCCTGTACAGGTTCACGCACCGCATGTTTGTCACTCGCCTCGATGCCGCAAACGCTGCTGCTGGCACACTTGCCCCCGTTGCTGCAGCCCGGTGGTTGAACAATGTTGTTGAGTCGTGCGCATACGTTGTCACACCGAGCAGCGCCCTGATCAGCACTGCTCGCGGTGACGTTCCGCGCGCCGTGGACTGCACATGTCGCATTTGTTCTTGTGGCAACTTCCAGGAGTACCAACTCCCATGAGTGCATGCATGTGGGGTGCTCCTTGCATCCGGGCAGAACCCCGAGCTCTTCTTCGCGCAGACTCTCTCCTTTGCAGCGTGGCGTCGTACGTATGAGCCCGTACTTTCCGGCTTCAACATCCGTACGCTCCAGTATGCTCTGGAGGGTTGGTACCCGCCAGGCATCCGACGTGGTCGTGGTTGGCCGAGGAGTGCACGCCGAGAGCGGTGGCATAGAGAGAGGGCCAACCGCCTATGCACCGCCTGTGGGTATCGCGGCCACACCGGCCGTTCCTGCACAAACCTGCCAGCTGCAACACCGACAGAGTTGGCAGCAACGGCACGTGCTCGCCGTGCAGCGGATGCAGCTGCTGAGGGTGCATCACGGAAGGTGATGCAGCAGAGGCAGCGGCGGCATCAGTCAGTGGAACAGAGGAACCACCCTATGTGGAGGTGCTCTCCAGTGATTCAGAGGAGGAGTAGAGGTTCTAATGGTGGTTATGTTGGGCGGGAAATCTACGAGCGGTTGTAGGTTTGGGTTGCAAAGGAGACTGTTGGTCCAGGAGTTGGGGGGGGGGGGGGGGGNCTGAGGGTGCATCACGGAAGGTGATGCAGCAGAGGCAGCGGCGGCATCAGTCAGTGGAACAGAGGAACCACCCTATGTGGAGGTGCTCTCCAGTGATTCAGAGGAGGAGTAGAGGTTCTAATGGTGGTTATGTTGGGCGGGAAATCTACGAGCGGTTGTAGGTTTGGGTTGCAAAGGAGACTGTTGGTCCAGGAGTTGGGGGGGGGGGAGGGGGAGGATTGTTGACTTATGTGTAGAACATATATTTGTGTCATTAAAACCATTTCTGCAATGGTCAGGTACAAAATCCATGCATTTCTGTTGTGGACCACAACTAATTATGGAACCAAAGAATGCATGATTCAATCACACAGAAAACATGATAGGAGATGACTACGCTAACTTCACTTCCTACAGAGCAGGCTCCAGATGCCGAGTTTCTTCGGCTTACTCCCCAATGCCTTCTTAGCGTCTTTAATTCCTTTGCGCTTTCCTGCTGTGTAACCTTTGTTGTACTACTGCTTGTAGAATTAGGCCCTCCGAGCAGCTTGACACTGTGCACATCCATACTTGATGTAGTATTCAAGAATCCATACAGCAGCAGCCCCAAGTAAGAAAGGGAAGAGGAATGCTGGAGAAGATTGAGACTGAGTAACTACAGTGGGTGGTGTGTCCATGTGGAATGCTGAAGTTGGTCACTGCACAATACTTTGCATCATGATCATGCACTATAAATTCTACTGTGAGCCACATCGGTGACAACATAAAAAAAAACCCTGGAACCCTGCAGCATGACATTCACCAATCAGACATCCATACCATCCTGCACACACACAAGAAAATCATACTGCACCATAAAACCTCAAACCAATAACTGTGTGTGTGTGTGTGTGTGTGTGTGTGTGTGTGTGTGTGTGTGTGTGTGTGTGTGTGTGTGTGAGAGAGAGAGAGAGAGAGCGAGAGAGAGAGAGAGAGAGCGAGAGAGAGAGAGAGAGAGCGAGAGAGAGAGAGAGAGAGCGAGAGAGAGAGAGAGAGAGCGAGAGAGAGAGAGAGAGAGCGAGAGAGAGAGAGAGAGAGCGAGAGAGAGAGAGAGAGAGCGAGAGAGAGAGAGAGAGAGCGAGAGAGAGAGAGAGAGAGCGAGAGAGAGAGAGAGAGAGCGAGAGAGAGAGAGAGAGAGCGAGAGAGAGAGAGAGAGAGCGAGAGAGAGAGAGAGAGAGCGAGAGAGAGAGAGAGAGAGCGAGAGAGAGAGAGAGAGAGCGAGAGAGAGAGAGAGAGAGCGAGAGAGAGAGAGAGAGAGCGAGAGAGAGAGAGAGAGAGCGAGAGAGAGAGAGAGAGAGCGAGAGAGAGAGAGAGAGAGCGAGAGAGAGAGAGAGAGAGCGAGAGAGAGAGAGAGAGAGCGAGAGAGAGAGAGAGAGAGCGAGAGAGAGAGAGAGAGAGCGAGAGAGAGAGAGAGAGAGCGAGAGAGAGAGAGAGAGAGCGAGAGAGAGAGAGAGAGAGAGAGAGAGAGAGAGAGAGAGAGAGAGAGAGAGGAAAGAGAGAGAGGACATTATTATTTTCCAAAAGTAATTTGAAATAATCTTGACAAATTATTTTTCATAAGTAATATGGAAAACATTTTATGGTTATTAACAATGTACATGCAATAACCGTGATCACCCATATTCTTATCTTTCATGTGGCGTTGAACACTAACGGGTGATGAGAGCGAGGAAAAAATTGTTCAGCCTCCTTGCTCGTATCCCCCGCAACCACTTTAATTTCCGGTGGCACATTGGGGGGGGGCGGGGGGGGCAAAGTATGCATGCAGAATGTGCACGCGGTCGAAACCTGCCTTCTGGTACATTCGGTGACCCGCCTTTCAATCCCCTGCGTTCGTTAGGTATTGTTTGTGCTCGAAATAGAGATACAAACCGATGCATCCTATCATATGATAAATACGACCGGTCACATGATAAGTGCATGGCAGGAAACGCGCATAACCGACGTGAAATTAAGCGGTGCCCCTCCACCGAATGACGAAAATGTTGATGGAAAACCGGTGTTGCGCAGAGGATCCGAGAGAATCTTACTGACCTGCAAATTCCGGTAGCGGTCAAACCGGATGACAAGAACACGAACCACATAAGAGGTTTGAAGAATTTCACATGAAACACAACTTCATCAACAATTGATCTCAACGCGAGGGGATCACGTCATTAAAACTGTGTCCGCTAATGCGTCGCGCAAAATTGGCCTATGACATGATCACTTCCTTTGCCCACTTGGCCGTGCTGATTGGACGCCAAGGAATCGCCATAGTCTTGCCATGGAGTGATTTTCCATTGTCTTGCCGTGATTATAGCACGCTGATTCGACGCCGAGGACTTGCCAAGAACTGCCAGAACCACAGTGTACCACAGTTTTGTACTGCGGTATCGTAATGCCAAGGAACCAATATGTTTTTGGTGGTACCAGTACAGTATCGTTACTCACCTTACGTGGCACCCCTTTTTTTTTTACGGCGATACCATTGTGCAGTATTGTTCTGCGGTTCCTTTGAACTCAAGGAAAAAAGGGTGCATCCGGCCTTGTAGTATCTGTTTTGTAGCGTGTTTTGTACTTTGGATGTGTATCTTAGTGTCTCGCAGATTATTCATGCTATGCGTTCCGTGGTACTCAAGAACTACTGTCATAATATTTTCCTACAAAAAATGGTATACAGTGTACTGTGGTACTCCTGGAATATTGCGGTAACTGAAAAATACCGTTGGTAACGCTGTACTGGTACCAGTATCAGTAGTGAGCCACCAGAAAAGTAGGATACTGTGCTACAAGTACCATGGTACTCACGTACCATCCTCGCTGTCTGGGCCGTCCAGGTCATCCCCACAGGCGCCATTGAGGGCAACTGCGTCACTAACGGCCCCCTCGGTGAGGTTGAGGACCCCCTGTACCCCGGTGGTGCCTTCGACCCCCTGCGTTTGGCTGATGACCCGGACACCGACCTTGACCTGAAGACCAAGGAGATTGAGAACGGCTGCCTTGCTATGTTCTCCAAGTTTTGCTTCTTTGTCCAGGCGATTGTCACTGGCAAGGGGTCCCTTGAGAACCTGTCCGACTACTCGGCTGACCCTGCCACCAACAACGACTGGGCCTATGCCACCCAGTTTGTTCCCGGTGCTTTGATTCTGTGCTGCATAAATGTTGAAATCCATATAATTAAGCACGTCACCTTCCATCGTAAAAAAGGGGTACCATGGTACTTTTTTTCCGTGGTACTCTGTACAAATGTATGGCATCTATGTGCACCATGTTGCACCAGTAGCGAGACTTTGCAGCAGAATTTTGACAGACAACCACAGCAGTCAATGGCCATGGGGATAGCACAGATTGCTTTGTAGGGATTCTTGAACGCTTGATGTTTATTCCTACTTACCATACATGAGATTTTTCGGCATTTGATCACCAACGGCTATGTGGCTAAGAGGATGGAAAATTATGCTGATGTTGTCTGTTCATAGTGCAACAAGTGCCAAAAGTCAAAGAGCAACACCTTGTGGCAGTCTTCATCCGTGACCTCCCACAAAAAATCAGAACACACATCAAATGCATTGACATGATGACCCGTGCTGAGGCAGGGGCTCAAACAGAGATGACGGAGTACTAAGTGTGTTGAGGTTGGGGAAAGGGAATCCGATGGGTGAAACTGGAATTTTGGCTTTCAAGGGACCCATCCAATTTCCAGAACTTGGAAAAATCTGATGCAAGGAACAGCGAGCAGTGAAAGAGGTGCAAGAAGGTGCTTTATTCACACAGAAAATCAGCAAGGATGGTGGCAAAAAAAACAAGCGTCAACCAATGGCATCGCCCCAGATGACAGAGTCCACGTCTGGTGTCCACTGCACTGTGGATGACATGGCCAGCGTTGGAAGAGCACAAGACAAGGTTGCATTACATTTAAGAACATCACACTCGACCTTTGGTGACATGCAACTGCCTGTTACAGCGGAGGACCAGAATGGATGAATTGCCCAATCAGCCCAGTTTCTGAAGGTACACCAACCCAGCCTGGAGAGACAAGGAAGAATTCAGAAGAAGGTTTTGGGAATGGAGAAGGAAGGAGAGGTCTGCAAGTGCCCCAGAATTGCGGGGAACAATAGAGAAGCTGCTTTCAAACCATCCAAAGGAGCTGGTCAAATGGGTCCCAAATCAGGCTAGGCCACGAGGAGATGGAGGAATGCAAATGCATGGCTCATAACAGAGAGATTTTTCAAAGTGAGGTATTGTATGACTGAGGAGAAGTCTTGACTTGGGAGTGATGAGTTGAAACTGTTACCTGCAGGTCATCTAAATGTATGGGAGACATCATGCACGTGACTGAAAGAATTTAACGGGAGGGTACGTGGCACTTTGCAAGCCTACAACATAGTTTGCAGTGGAGGCAACAAGGATCAGTTGCAAGGATGCATAGGTAATTGTGGGAGCTAAGAAGGGTACGTGGCAGAAATGGCGCAGATCATGAAGAGTCATGATGTCCGTTCGACGAGGACAGCGATTGGATGGACAAGGACGCGGGTCTCTCCAAGCGGGGGGAGTGGCTGCCACTCCTCAAGGGGCAGACACCGGAGGACGCAAAAGAGGGTGATGTCCAATCAGCTCCAACCGGTGGGTACCATCCGCTGGATGGAGGAGCGGCTGATTTGCATTCAGCCGCGTCAGATAATGAGTCCAAAGCGCCGGCAACAGTGGAGCTGAACGAGGAGGCGGAGAGTAAGCCCGCATCTCCACGGTCCTCGAGAGAGGGGGAGCAGGCCAGCAGTGTGACTGGCATGGCGAGAGTGCAGCAGCAGCAGCAGGGAGCCGGCATAATTATGCTTTGACCTGGCATTTGAGGCCTCAGGGGTGATGGCGGGGAAGCGAAGAGCAGGTCCGTGTTTCTTCATAATTGAGACCATGTCAGGAACATGGAGTGAGCTGATGAACGTGGATGAGGATAGGAGTGATGATAGATGACTGGATAAATGCATCAGTGAAGGTACAATGTTATAATGGAGGCCTGAATTCAGTGATGGAAACTGTGGCAGCCCTGAGGAAGGTGATCAGGCTCACCAAGAGCCGCCTAGGCAGGACCAACTGCTTGTGAGAGGGAGTTGCAGGTTGCACTGACAGAAATTACGGAAGCGAATGGAGGATTGCAAGGAACACAAACATATGAATTTAATCTTGATTGAGGACGTAATTAATCAAAGCTTTCTAAGAATCCCTTATATGCTTCATTTGGCTGAAGGAGCACTGAGATACACTCTGTCAAAGTTGACCCTCTAGCACACTCTCCTAGCCTAGCGAGATGAGCGACAGTCACATTGTCATGTATGAGAACTATTTGTCCCACGACCTGCGCAACCAATAATCCTGGAAACTTCATTACCTAGAGTATCCTGAAGGTCTTCCAGCTGCCTTTTCTCCTTGACGGCTGCTCTCTTCCGTCCTCGTCAACAATCATGTCCGCCTTTGGTGTTGAATGTGTTCTAGTCGTCACTTGAACCCGACCAATGATCTCCGGACTTTGGAAATACATATCTCACTCAAGCGGACTTCGAATTGAGTGTCGTCAAGTACGTTAGAACCTGTTAAATATCTTCTACTCAAATTAAGTGCCAGATCATTTTCTCAAGGAACCTATTTTAGTCACTTGCTGGCATTCTCATATCCATCATTCTCCCACTTTGCAAGACCAAAAATCACACAACTCCACTCTTTCCTCAAAGCTGCTGAAAACGGTGCACCGCCATTGGCTTGGTTAGGAAGTCTCCCAACATCATGCTTGAAGGGCAAAACTTAAACTATATCACCCAATTTTGCACAAGCTCACAAATGAAGTGGTACCTCATGTCGATATGTTCGGTACGGGTCTGCATTATTGGTCAAAGGAATGGCGCTCATGTTGTCACAGTAGATGGTAATTTCTGTTGTTTGCTACTGCCCAAGGTGTGAGCAGCTCATGCACCCACACAGCTTCCTTTGCTGCTTCACTCAGGGTAATATAATCAGCTTCGGTGGATGAGAGAATGACACATCCTTGTTTCTTGCTCCTCCAACTGATTGCACCTCCCCCGAGTAGGAACACGAACAAAATGTGTGGACCTCCTTGTGTCCAGATCACCTCCCAAATCTGTGCCACTATAGCTGACGAGGTTGGGACAGTTGTTGCCAATAAAAGTGAAGCAAAGGCTGCTGCTGTAATCGAGGTAGTGCAGCACGCGCTTAACCACCTACCAATGCGGCACGCCCAGATTCGCGCACAACTTGTAGAGCACTCCCACTGCTTGACTGATGCTGAGGCATGTGCCGACTGCTGTGTACATGAGGATGTTGGCCCTAGTGGGTGTAGAGGCATCCTCAAAGATGCTTAGCTCTCACTGGTTCAAGCTACCAATGTTTGGGGGAGCCAATAGACACCAATGATGAAGAGTGTGGAGCAAAAGGATCACAGATGTGAGTGGCAAGAACACGTCGCATTCAATAGAACTGAATAGAAACATGTTTTTGTTAGTTAGCACAGTGCGAATACATCAATTTATTATAGCCTGTATTTTAAGCTTTCCAGTGCATCCAAGCACGCCCTAATCGGAGCAGTAGAGCCCCTGCTATGGCCGTCGAAGTAACCCTTGGTGGAGCCGTCCACCTTGCCTTGCACGCTAGGCAATGTGAGGCGCTTTAACGGAGGCCCGTCGGAGTGCATTTCCTCGTCCTAAGGTCAAGGAGAAGTTCACCCTGGTCAAATAGGTTCCTCTGGTTGTTTCATTCATGGCCCTGGTGCATTTGGAGCTCATTGGAGACGAACTCGGATCACTAGCGGTGGATTATCCCGACACCCATGGCGGGTACCAGATTCCACCCCTCCAACACCCAAACTTCGGGCTAGGCTAACTAATACTCACACAAATTGAGCGATTCAGAGCTCAATATTGCATGAAAAAATCCAAGAAATCCAAATCTAAAGTCAGATCAGGTGTTCTCCGGCTCCTCAGTGGTCGAACCAGCGATTAGGATCAACGGCACTCATGGAAAGGGGCACATCATGTCAACGATCTTCCCCTTGCACCGCGGCCTTTATGCCCTGTCCTTGGAACCTGTAGCATTTCAAACCCCACAGCACACGTAGTGATGGTGGATCTCCATGTACTTGGTCTTCCTGTGCAGCACAGGGTTCTGGGTGAGGCTGATGGCACTCATGTTGTTCACATTGAGTACCGTTCCTTTGTAGTACCCTGATCTCCTTTAGCAGCCGACGCAGTCACACCGAATCCTTTGCAGCTTTCACGAGTGTGATGTACTCCGCTTTGGTTCTGGAAAGTGCCACACACTCCTGCTTCCTGCTTGCCCATGAAACTACTACACCACCAAGCACAAGCACGTACCCCGACGTTGTGTCATGCACATCACCAGCCCAGTCAACATCAGAGTAGCCGACCAATGCGCTCCCCCTCCAAACACAAACCGCGACTGTTCTGTCGCCTTGAGATAGTGGAGGATCTTTTTCACCGCTTTCCAATGCAAGGGCCCGAGGTCAGCAACATAGCGGCTCACTTGGCAATCCGAAAAGGCCAGATTGGGTCGTGTCGCCACCATGGCGTACATGATGCTCCTCACTAACGACTGGCATGTTAAACCTGCCATCTCCTCCTCTTCATCCGTGCTCGACTCCATGCTCCAGCTCAGCTTAAATGTGGTGGTCATGGGTATGCTGATGGGGTTGCATTCCTCCATGTTGTAGCAGCCGAGTACTTCTTGCGCGTACTTTGCCTGCCCCATATCCAGCATGCGTGCCTTGAGAGAAGCGCTAGGATCCAAATGCAACTTGTTTCACGAAGAATGGTCAAGTATGGAGGACGCTAGAGTCAGTTTTGTGTCAAGCCATGGATCCACACACAGTTAACCTAAGTGCCGAGCTCCTTCACCTAAGAGCTCGAGCGGGTGAGACTCGAAAAGCGAGTCTCACCCGTCGGCCGGCGAGCGAGGCTCGCCGGCGCAACCTGCTCAAGCGAGGGCAAAGCCCTCGAGTGACTCAAAACACGGGGGCCTGCCCCCATCCACCAAAACACAAAAGGTGTCTTAACTATGCTAGGTCTAATGTAGGTTCACGAGATACTCTCGTGTCTCACACAGCAAGTTGTAGGATATCCATAGGTTTCACATGGATCCTAGCTAGAGTGCCAAAGCTACACCGAAGGGGTAATACTGTGAGAGGGAGGCGAGCACATGAGAGACGCTGGATGGGTCGGTGTCGGGCTAGCGTGGAGCGGAGGCTCACGGTGCGTCACCTCCACTCTCTTGGTCAGCATGCCCTGCACACTCATGGTCACACTGCAGGGAAAAACATATACAGAGAGGATTAACACGGCCCCTTGGCCGTGAGTGCGGCAGGGATGCAACCAAGATGGGCAAGCTGTTAGTGAATTGCGGGAGATGGAAGTGCCTTGGTAAGGAAGTCCGCTAGCTGAGCATCACCGCTGATGGGGCACATTTGAACGGCCCCGGCTTCAACTGCCTCTCGAACAAAGTGATGCTCTACACTAATGTGCTTTGTGCGCGGATGCAACGCACCGTCATTCACTGCAATGCGGCGGGTGGCAGAGCTATCGCTGTGCAGTGCGATGGCATGAGTGTGTAATCCCAATTCCTCAAGAAGTCATGCTAGCCAAATGCATTCACATGCCGCTTCACCAATTGCCATGTATTCAGCCTCAGCTACACTCCGTGCCACACAGGACTGCTTGGCAGTACGCCACAACACTGCTGTTCCCCACAACACATAGCCACCACAACTGCGTGCACGATGGTCACATGCATAGTCATTGTCACAATATCCATTCAACAAGGGACTCGCAGAGGGCGCAAAGACCAAACCAAGCTCAGCTGTGTCCATCACATAACGAAGCAACTTCAACAATTCTTTAAGATGTGTGCTTTGTGGTTGTTGACCAAACTGAGCCAGCATGTTCACTACACAAGAGATGTCAGGGCGTGTGGTGGATGCAAGGTATGACAGACTGCAAGTGATTTGTCTGTACAATGTGGGGTCACTTTCCGGTCCATAGTCAGTGGTGTTTGCATCAAGGAGGTGTGCATACACATCAGGGCTCATTGGCGGATGCTGTCGTGGAAGATGTTGTACCAAGTGCTGGAAGCGTGTTGTGAGGTGGGCAATGAACCGTCCTTTGTGCAGGCTAAGTGTGCAATTGGCCCGGTCCCTGGTGATGGTCATACCCAAAACGTTTGTTGCCTCACCCAGATCTTTCATGCTGTAGTGTGCGGTGAGCATTTTATTAGTTTCTGTGATGAGAGGCAGAGAGGGTGACAGGATGAGAAAATCGTCCACATAGACAAGCAAGGCCACTGGGTGTTGGAATGATGCTCCTCACCATGGCAGGAGTGACTCCAAAAAGGAACACCAAAAAGGAACACCAAAAAGACAAGCCTTAGTGGCTTAGTGGTTAATGGTGTCCACCTCTAGAGGCAGGGGCCCGGGTTCAAGTCCCACAAGATGAAATTATGCCCTGCCTCAAGGGAGGTGGAAAATAGATGCCAGGAAGCTAGCTCAACCTCTAGAGTTCCTCTTTAAGATTCTAGAAGGCCAGGTGAGGGTCCAGGAAGGTGGCACACCTTCTAGAAGGGGTGACTTGTCCTACAAGGCATCTAGAGGTGTCTTGGTCTTCTGGACACCTTCCCTCCTACTAGAAGCAAGCTGAGGAATCTAGGAAGGGGCAGAAGCTTCTAGAGGAGGGAAGGGATGCCTTCCTAGGTGGGAAAAGGACAGCCTACCAAGGAGCACTCTAGAAGCCATAGAATCTGCTAGGAAGCTCCAAGTCTGGCATGCTTTGGTGTTCTGGAAAGCTTAGATCAGTGGCTATAAAATGCCACTGCTTGTGAGCCTTGATTAAAAGTGTTCACTCCCAGTCAATTGAGGCCAAAACTGTTGCCACACTCTCTGACTAGTTTTCTGCCATCCTTGGAACGAGTTGCCTCCACAGTTTCAGTCTCTCCAAAAACAGTTGGTGGTGTGAACCAGCCACTGCTAGGGACCCTCCAGGGTGCACACTCACCCTCAGGCCAACACTGGGAGACCATGATCCCACCGCAAAAAGAGAGAGGGATCACTCAGACTTTGAATGAACCCGCCCGAATCAAGCGTGCATCGGATTTCTTTGTTCCAGCAGCGGGGGGCTTGCTTGAGCCCATAGAGGGCCTTGAGGAGCAGCCACACGCGCTCTGTACCGTCATCAAAACTTTCTGGTTGCTTGACATACAGCTCTTAGTCAAGTGGGCCGTTGAGGAATGCGTTCTTTACGTCCATTTGATGTATCTCCCAGTCCTCATGTGCCGCCACACCCGACAGTGCTCGACTTGCACTGTACTTACCGACCGGAGCATAGGTGTCTGTGAAGTCCTGACCAGGTATTTGATGAAAGTCCTTCGCAACCAGCCTCGCTTTGTATTTGTCGATGAGGCCTGCCAAGTTTCTTTTGAGTTTTTACACCCACTTGAAGTCGATGGCTTTCCGCCCTGGTGGCCGTGGCACGAGCTTGTACACCCCATGCTCCAAAAGAGCATGGGGTGTACGAGCTACCATGGCCTTATCCCAATCAGGCGCATCTGCATGTCCCATGGCCTCAGTAAGGGTTTGAGGTTCCACAACAGTGTGGTCAACGTGCACTGGCCTGGCTGTGTGATAAAACTGTCGATAGTTCACACGCGCTACGTTGCGCGAGGAGCGACGTACCGGTTGTGGTGTTGGTGTGTTTGTACTT
The DNA here is from genome assembly GCA_023375785.1 of Penium margaritaceum. NCBI lineage: Eukaryota > Viridiplantae > Streptophyta > Zygnematophyceae > Desmidiales > Peniaceae > Penium > Penium margaritaceum. The sequence goes on from SZWC01009956.1 coordinate 47,703, forward strand.
TCGGTGCTGCCTTCTGACCTATGGGTCTGGAATCCAGGCGGAGTGTGAGGAGCACTGGATTCTGTACTATGCAGGCCAGTGGGTGTCAGTAGATCTGTGGGGACCAGTGATGGTCCTTCTGTTGTCTCTTCTTGATGCGACGGCTCTGTATGCACAATAGGTGTGTGAGGCACGAACACTGGCACGCTCACATAGTCTGGGTACTGCTCAGGGATGGTGATGTGTGGGACATGGCATAAGGTGCGGAACTGATTGTACGGCATATGCTCTAGGAAGGATGCATCCCTGCTTTCCAGGAAGTGATACTGCATTGGGTCCCAGAAGCGCCATGCTTTGGACACATGGGACACTCCTACGAAGACACACCAACGGCCTTGTGGGCTGAGTTTGGGGTCTCTTTGGGGCTGCGCAAGCCACACGCACGGCATAGTGCCCCACACCCTGGCTGGCCTCAGGTCAGCCTTTTCCTTAAAGCACCGCTCCCATGGTGTGACTGACTTGGGCAAGGGCCCTTGTGGAACCCTGTTCCATACCCAAGTCACATACTTGACGGCCTCTTCCCAGAAACCAAAGGACAGGCCGGACTTATTTAGCAGAGTACGCAGTGCATCACCATGAGTCCTGTGCCACCTTTTGGCCACACCATTTTGTTGTGGTGTGTATGGAGCGGTAGTCTGGTGCTCAATACCTTTGGCTTTCAGTTCAACTGTCAGGGTACCCATGAACTCTCCACCTCTGTCTGTGCGCAGTCTCAACAGTTTGCAAACATTCTGCCGCTCAGCAAGGGATATCCATCTTGCAATGGCACGTCGGGCATCCGCTTTCGAAAGCGACTGAAATCTTCCGTCAGTGTGAGGATGTATTGGGACCCATAGTGGACAGAGGACACCGCAATGGGTCCAGTCAAGTCTGCATGAACAAGTTCCAGAGGGTGCTTGCATACCTTCTCTGACCTGGGAAAGGTCTATCTGTGGGCCTTGCCTTCCTGACAGTCAAGACAGGCATCTGCACTGAGGCCATGTGGACAGTCTGTAGGCAGAAGTCCGTGTGTTGTGGTGTGTTTAATCATGTCGGTGACAAGGTCTGTGTTGATGTGTGCCAGGCGGCGATGGAGCAAGTCTTTGTGTTTTGCACAAGTCCCCGTGATGACGTGTATCTGTGGTCTGTGTGTGCCCATCTGTACCAGTGGGAACAAGGTCAGGCGATAGAGCATGTCCACGTGCAGCGGCCCATCAGCCAACAGTACCCCAGCAGCATAAAAAAGCATGCAGCGTTGCTTCTGTGTCAGCGTGGACATATTTTCTTGGCGGTCCAGCTGACCCCTGGACAGAAGATTGACTTTCAACTTGGGCATGTACAGCACACTAGACAGCCACAAGACTCCCCCAGGTGCTTGCAACGCCACTGTGCCCACACCCTCAACCGCCAACACTTTTCCAGACCCTGTTTTCACACCTTCCACATCATTTGCAGCATACAGCGACACGAACAGCTGGCAGTGTGGTGACATGTGATGCGATGCAACAGTGTCATACAGCCATGCATGCATGGGGAGTGATTGTGACGTGGTAACGTGAGTGTGCGCTAATTACTGACCTGACGCCTGTGGCATCGCTGTTGGTTCTGGGGGCTGCAGATCCATGGACGTTGTCCACCCAGCAGCAGGAGCGTTGACAGTGGGTTGCTGCGACTCGGCCATGTCCGTGTAGATACGCTGCGCCCACGCAGGTGGAGGAACTGGAACAACCGAGTCTGGTGGAACGTAGAAGGGGCCTTGGTAGACAGGGGTTGGCCCCAGATAGAGCTGCTGAACCAGCGGCGGCTGCATCAGAGGTGGTGCAAAGGTGAACCCCCCAAAGGGCACCGGAGCCTGAGGTCCAGTGGTCATCGGCGTCGACCAAACAGGTGACTCCTGCTGCTGTCCGAACTACGGGCGTAGTGGTGGAGCTGTGAACCTCTGCTGCGACTGCTGCTGCTGGGATGGTGTCATGATGCACTGAAGATCTGGGCACGCCAGAAATGACCGTGCTTGCCGCAGTAGTTACAGGTGCGCTGTCCACCACCGTCCCGACCACGCCCTCGTCCCCCACCAGACTGGGTGCATGTGCCTCCATGTCCCCAGCCTCCTCCGCCTCTACCTCCACCCTGAGTAGAGTTGGCGGGACCACCTGACGAGGACTGATGAACAAAGGCGCTGGGAGCTGAGGTGGTGGCCTCGCGCGCCTCACCACAAAGGATGTCCTCGTAGTGCCGCAGCTCCTCGAACACCTCCGCAAGGTCGGTGTCCTCAATCTCAGTCACTTGAAGGCACCGCAGAAGCCCTTGTCGGAACTCCTTGTAGGGTTCTCCATGGTGCGGCAGAATGGGATCCAGCCATTTTAGCACAATGCTCCAAGCCCGAGGATGCGGCGGCGAAGATCCATTGCTGCATCCCAGTACTCAGCTATAGGTGCTCCTGGCTTTGGGTACAGGTTCCGGAGACGGTCATGCAGGGTGATCACAAGCGCCATGCCTCGTTCCTCATGGCGGGTAGCCAGGTGCTGCCATGCCTCATGAGGACGCGGAGCCCCGCTGCGGGGGTCTGCTGGATCCTCCCCTTTGCCGCCAAACTGAAAGTGACGGATAGCGTAGGACTGGTCGTCGGGCAGCGCTCTGACTAGAGCATTGAAGGCCCGTAGCAGGATATTGTCCTTGGTTGCATCACTGGCGGGCAGGAGGTACTGCTCCTCTAACCCGTGTTCTGCCGCCCATGCGAGAAACACGTTCTTCCATGCAAGAAAATCTCGTGAGCCCAAAGCGGGCGGCGTCAGATCCTTCTACGTCATCACTCTGCTGAGGTCTTCCCAAGTGACTGTGACGGCACCGGCTCCTCCACTAGCGCCGACGCCAGTGCATGTGCCGGCTCCATCGGCGGGTGCACCGCCG
>SZWC01009956.1:53886-85453 GCA_023375785.1 Penium margaritaceum
AACCTTGCCTCCAAGGCAAGACCAAGCGAACGCGCTTTGAGCGCAATGGTCGCCGCGCAGAATCAGCCCTTGACCTCATTCACACCGACGTGTGCGGACCCTTTCGCACGGCGTCAAATGGTGGTAGCAAGTATTTTCTGACCTTCATAGATGACCACAGCCGCAAGGTGTGGATCTTCTTCCTCAAAGCAAAGGGAGAGGTCAGAGAAAAGTTGCAGGAGTTTGTCGCCATGGTGGAGCGGCAGACCGGAAAGAAAGTCAAAGCGATGCGAAGCGACAACGGTGGAGAGTACGAGGCATGCAAGGGCTGGTTGAGGCAACATGGGATCAGCCACCAGCCCACAACGCCTTACACGCCGCAGAGCAATGGTGTTGCCGAACGGATGAATCAGACCATCCTCGGCATGGTGCGTAGCATGCTCTTTGATGCAAAGCTTCCACCGCGGTTCTGGGCGGAAGCGGCAAGAACGGCATGCTATCTCGTCAACCTGACTCCTGCGGCTGCTCTGGGCAGGCGCGGAAAGAAGAAGGGAAAGCAACAGATGACACCACAAGAAGTTTGGTCAGGGAAGAAGCCGGACGCATCACACCTGAAGGTATTCGGCTGCACCGCATGGGCAAAGGTCCAGGCGGGTGAGGGTGCCGGCAAGCTGGATTCAAGAGCACGAAAGTGCGTTATGGTGGGCTATGAGACGGCCCACAAGACATATCGCTTGTGGGACCTGGCAGGAAGAAGACTCATCACCAGCCGGGATGTAACCTTTGACGAGAGGAAACCAGGCAAGGAAGAGATGCTTGATCCCACGGAAGCTCCAAAACAGGGAGAGTGGTTGGTGCTGCTAGAGTCAGGAGATCAAGCTCCTGAAAACTGGCAAGTGGTGCCAGTGCGGCAGGCCGTGAAGAAGAGTGGTGTGCCAGGGGGAGCGGCTGCGCAGGCTGACGCAGCGGCGAGCTCCGACACAGAGTCGGAGACGTCCGAGGCCTCTGAGACCAGCTCAGAGGCCAGTGGCTCTTCAAAAGAAGAAAATTCAACTCCAGGGCAGCCAACACCACAGGAGCAACAGCATGGCAAACATCCACAAGCAATGCAACGTCGCAGCACACGACAAAGAAAACAAACTCCAAAGTACGACGCTGACACTGGAAGCTGGACTGGACTGAGCTGGTCCTGTTTGGCTCAGGGAGAGCCGCTCACTATGGCTGAAGCGCTGGCAAGGCCCGATGCGGCCAAGTGGAAGGAGGCGGTGGACAGCGAGCTCGCGTCCATCGAAGAAAATGGCACATGGGTGATGGTGGACAGACCCGCTAACGCTCACGTGGTGGGCTCAAAGTGGGTGCTCAGGTTGAAGCGGAAGCAAGATGATAGCATCGACAAGTACAAGGCAAGGGTCGTGGCGAAAGGGTTCTCACAGCGCGCAGGTTCTGAGTACGATGAGACCTTCGCACCGGTCGTCACGTTTGCCTCCATCAGGTCCCTGCTTGCTGTCGCTGCCGCCAAAGACCTTGAGATCCACCAGATGGATGTGAAGACAGCCTTCCTTTATGGGAAGCTCGACAAGGAGGTGCTAATGGAGGTACCGGAAGGTGTCAAAGCACCCGAGGGTAAGGTGTGCAAGCTGGTGAAGGCGTTGTACGGGCTGAAACAGGCCCCACGGATCTGGTACAAGGAGATGGACAGCTTCATGGCTGAGATCTCCTTCGCACATTGCAAAAATGACCCTAGCGTCTATGTGCGGGAGGACGAACGTGGCTTGCTACTTGTGGCGTTGTACGTGGATGATCTTATCATGTGTTCTTCCTCGCAGGAGGCCCTCACGGACCTCAAGAAAAATCTGGCCAGCAGATTTAAGATGAAGGACATGGGACCTCTCGAGTACTACCTCGGGATTGCTGTTCACCGCAACCGCAAAGCAGGCACCATCGAGCTCAACCAGACCAAGTACATCATGGACATCTTGAAGCGCTACAACATGGAGGACTGCAAGCCCGTCAGCACCCCCATGCCCTCCGACTGCAAGCTCTCCTCCTCCATGTCACCAAGCAACGAGGCAGACCGGCGGGAGATGCAAAACATTCCATACCAGTCCGCCGTCGGAAGCCTCATGTATGCAATGGTGGGAACACGACCTGACATTGCTTTTGCAGTGGGTCAGGTGAGCAGGTTTGTGGCCAACCCTGGGCCAGAACATTGGCAAGTCGTGAAGCGGATTTTTCGCTACCTCAAAAAGACTCGGCACGTCGGACTTCGGTTTGGAGGTCTAGAAGGATCAGACTTGCTGCGGCTGACATGCTACACCGACGCGGACTGGGGAGGACGGATTGATGACAGGAAGTCCACCTCAGGGTTTGTTTGTCTTCTCAACGGTGGTGCGGTCTCATGGGCAAGCAGGAAGCAGGACTGCGTCTCGCTTTCTACTGCTGAGGCGGAGTACATTGCACTCTCCGAAGTTTGCAAGGAAACACAGTGGCTTCGCAGTTTGCTTGATGAGATCAAGGCACCACAAGAGGAGGCAACGGTCATCCGCATCGACAACCAAAGTGCCATGGCTATGGCAGAGGACGACATGATCTCCCGGCGTACAAAGCACATCGATATTCGGTACCACTACTCACGTGACCTTATCGCCAAGGGTGTCGTGGAACTGGAGCACGTCGCAACCAAGAAAATGCTTGCGGACTTCTTGACAAAGCCGCTAGACAGCGACTTGCATGTTGCAGGTGCTCGAGGAGTCGGCATGGTGGATGCNCCCACACACCTTAGAAGCCAGGCCTAGGACTATATGTACCAGGCTCATTCCTCATTCTAATTACACAATCTGGCCTTAGATGCTCCTCACAGAGTTGTCCAACTAAGGAACAGTATAAAGAAGACACTGGTTGGTCTAAGCCCCAGGAGTTAGTCTTTGACTAGCACCTCGCGCGAAAGTGACCAAGTGTTAAGTGGACACAGTTGCTAGCAAGTGATTGCCTAGGAACTGCTCAGTGTGGAACCGTGATCCTGAGGGTGATATCTTCTCCTAGCTGAAATGCTAGGAGCGGACGGCAGGTGCTATTGTGTCGGCCCTGTTTTCTAGTCCGTTTGCCTCAGGCCGGTTGACACAGTGGTCCCTGAGTGGGCCGAGGGACCCCGCCTCCACCTTCTAGGTGGCGGATCGGTGCTTGGACTCTCCCTCTCACGCCTTTCTTGCCCCCGCGAGCTTCTCCCTGACTTCCGCCGCCTCCGTGCGCGGCCTAGGGAGGGGTCTTCGACGGCTCCTAACAGCCTGTATGGCCCTCCTTTGTGGCGAACGCGCGGATCTAGGTCCGCGTGTGGCTCGGCCGCCACCTATCTTGCTCGCCGCCGCTGCTATGTGTCCCTACCAGGCCCGGAAAGATGCTCTGATACCATGAAAGAAGCGCTAGGATTCAAATGCAACTTGTTTCACGAAGAATGGTCAAGTATGGAGGACGCTAGAGTCAGTTTTGTGTCAAGCCATGGATCCACACACAGTTAACTTAAGTGCCGAGCTCCTTCACCCAAGAGCTCGAGCGGGTGAGAGTCGAGAAGCGAGTCTCACCCGTCGGCCGGCAAGCGAGGCTTGCCGATGCAACCTGCTCAAGCGAGGGAAAAGCCCTCGAGTGACTTAAAACACGGTGGCCTGCACCCATCCACCAAAACACAAAAGGTACCCCTAACTATGCTAGGTCTAATGTAGGTTCACGAGATGCTCTCGTGTCTCACACAGCAAGTCGAAGGATATCCATAGGTTTCACATGGATCCTAGCTAGAGTGCCAAAGCTACACTGAAGGGGCAATGCTGTGAGAGGGAGGCGAGCACACGAGAGACGCTGGATGGGTCGGCATCGGGCCAACGTGGCACGGAGGCTCACGGTGTGTCACCTCCACTCTCTTGGTCAGCATGCCCTGCGCACTCATGGTCACACTGGAGGGGAAAATATATATAGAGAGGATTAACATGCCTTGCGGTCCCTCTTCATGATGACGCCAAGGTAGTACGTGAGCTCATCCATGTTGGTCATTTTGAACTGACCGCCCAACCTCCGCTTCAGGTTCACCAACTCCTCCATGTCGGATGACAGAAGGATGAGGTCATCCACGTAAAGGGCCATGATCTGGTACAACCCTGGCTGCTTCTGCATGTGCACACTTTGATCTGCCTCGTAGCGCTTGAAGTCAAGCTCGGCCATGAAACTGTCCATTTTTGGGTACCACATCAGTGGCGCTTACTTCAACCCATGAAGCGCCTTGCGAAGCCGACACACCTTCCTTGGCAACGCGTCCACCCCCTATGGCACCTCCATGAGTACCTCCTCGTCCAGGTCGTCATTGATGAATGCGGTATTTGTGTCCATTTGGTGGATTTCGTAGTCGCTCGTCACTGCCACAAAGAGGATGGTGCGGATGCATTGTAACTTTGTCACCGGTACAAAGGTCTCATCGTACTGATCACCCTTCCGCAGGGTGTTCCCCTTCACCACCTTGTACTGCTCCACCTTCCCCTCCTTGATGAGCTTCTTCTTGAAGATCCACTTAGAGATGATCAAAATTCTACCCTCCGGCCTGTCGATCAGCTGCCAAGTATCATTCTATTCATGGAAGGCGAACTCATATTTCACAGCTCCCTCCCACTCAGCCCCATCCTTCTGCTGTAATGCCTCCTTGACGGTCTCAGGATCCTCTTGCACAAATAACGCTCGAGCACACCCAGTCCAGATGCCCTCCTCATTATTATATAAATTTTCCGTCCTCCTTGCGCCTCCGCTTCTCCGAGGCTGATACTTTTGGTGCTGTTTTCTCTGCTTCTGCTGTTGTGTTTAGTGTTGTTGTGTATCCTGCTGTTGCTGCTGCTGTCCGTTTGCTGCTGCTGCACTTGCTGCTTGTTTTATTGCTGGTGTTGGTGGTACGTAGTAGGGATAAGTTGTTTGAGTACCAGATTCAGGGTTGGTGGTGATGTCAGCAGTGCATTTATGACCAATCACCGAAAACCCAAAAACTTGATAATGTACGTACAAAACTGAAACATATGGTGAGGATACTTGTAGGAAAACAGCCTAGCCAACCGTTAATGTTTCCTGGAAATTACTGGTTACAATTATGTTCACAGTTAGTTTTGTGTACATGAACACAAGACTTTCTTAGAGATTGATTAAAAAAATGGATTCACTTCATTTTTTTTTCAATTAATTCTCTAAAACAACTCTCTAGAAACACTAAAGCACATGCCTTTTCACTGTCCCACCTATTTTTTGCTTTTAGTTAAGGTCATGTTATGATCGTAATTAAGTGACTGATGTTGAATTGTACCACTTTCTGCAGGCTACCAATCGTGAACATTATTGTAGGGATCGAGCGGAATGCTCTGCGGTCGTCATGAATATTTTTTTGCCGACGCTCGAGCAATCCCCCCCCCCCTCCCCCACTTTTGGTAGCTTAAATATGTAGCGAGGGTGTATTCGGAAGTGTATCAGGAGGAGGGGCGATTAAATACACATGTGAATTGAATCACTTATATACATATTGGTGAATATGCACGATACACTCCCTGATACACTCCCCCAATACACTCATAGTGTTTGGGGGGGAGGGGGTCTCATTGGGGCGCAATAATTTCGTCATCACGGTCAACAAGAATCTATCCAGGAAAAATTATAACTTTGGAGATGGGGGATCATCAACCCCCCTCCCCCCGCTATCAAAGTGTATCTGGTTAGTGTATTGGGTTGTGTATCAGGAGAGGGTTCGTCAGAATACACAAGTATACACATTCACTTGTGTACATTTTGGAGCGGATTCCTGATACACATCCCGATACACACCCCCAATACACTCGGGGGGGGGGGGGGCGGGGGGAGGGACCTCTAGGCGGGACATGGTTACTTAGTTCGCAAGGTGCGAATAGCATTTAATGGTTATGCTCCAGCCCTTGCGATATCAAGTTATCGTGACCCGTCGACTGACTCCGATCGACGGCTTAGATTAGGTTTCCTGTACTGCACATTACATACACATGTGTATTTATACGGCTGTCTACGAGATACACCTTTCGATACACACTCCAAATACACTTTTCACTCTTTCGAGGGAGGGGGACTCGTCGTCCCCCCCCCCCCTCCTCTGTTCAAGGTGTATTGGGGGAGTGTATTGAGTAGTGTATATGGAGGGACGCTGAATGAATACACAAGGGTAAAAATACACTTGTGTACATTTGCGAGAGAAGTACGATACATTCCCCAATGCACTCCTACAATACACTTGGGATGTTTTGGGAGGGGGGGGGGAGTGTTGATCGGGATTCTCTTTTTCCATTTGCATAGTATCCACAGTGCACAATGCATGAGTGAAGTCTGTCCTTTCTCCCGTTTCCGGGTGTCATCGCTTTTCGACAATTGATGTCCTCGATTGAGAATAGTACACATTGTGGCAATGTCCTCCAGATACACTTACCGATACACTCTCCACATACACTTTTCAGTTTGGGGGGGGGGGGTGGGGCTCCCCCCCCCTTCCCCCTGAACTCAAAATGTATTGTAGTGGTGTATTGGACAGTGTATCTTGAGGGGGGNGTCTGTCCTTTCTCCCGTTTCCGGGTGTCATCGCTTTTCGACAATTGATGTCCTCGATTGAGAATAGTACACATTGTGGCAATGTCCTCCAGATACACTTACCGATACACTCTCCACATACACTTTTCAGTTTGGGGGGGGGGGGTGGGGCTCCCCCCCCCTTCCCCCTGAACTCAAAATGTATTGTAGTGGTGTATTGGACAGTGTATCTTGAGGGGGGCGAACCTATTGCACAAGTGCATACATACACTAGTGTACACATTTTTGCTGGTTCACGATACACTCCCCGATACACAACCCCGGTACACTCGCGGTGAATGGGGGAGGAAAAAGGTAGGTGGGTGTATAGGTATGTGCATAGAAATTTTGTTTCCTAGAAGGTTATGAGGGTTATATGGTATGTTTGGGAATTAAATCCATGGTAGGTCTGTTTAGACTTTGTTGGAACACCTAGGTTTTGTGTACGTATTAATGGACCCCATATTTAACCTCAATTCCCTTTCGCATACATATGGGACACTTTCTTGTTTTCTGGGAAGAAGGGGACAGGTCCGTCGACATCGTTTGGTCCATCCCCCTCTCCCTCCTCCAATCGTATGAGGTGAGTATATGAGGGGGTGTATGAGGAGGAATTCACGAGACATGCATTAGTGTACGGCTTGATTCTTCACCAAAATTTTCTCTTGATAATATATTAGTGTCTATATTAAGCACTTTCCTCATACACTTTCTTGTTTTGGGGTGAGGGTGAGATGAATCCGTCCACATCGCTCGGTCCATCCCCCCCTCCTCCTCCCGATTGTATGAGGTGAGTGGATGAGAGGGTGTATATGGAGGAAGCCACGAGACATACATTAGTGTACGTCTCACGACTTCCTCAAAATTATCTTGCAAAAATACACTAGTGTTTTAAACACCCCTCTCCCATATGCACTGTCTCATACAATCGTCTCACACAGTTCTTGTTTTTAGAAGAGGGAGGGGAGACGGGTCCGTAAACATCACTCGGTCCATCCCTCCCTCCCCTCCCTCCCGGATTATATGAGGCGAGTGTATGAGGGGGTGTATGTAGAGGAAGTCATGAGACATACATTATTATACGTCTCACGACTTCCTCAAAGTTTTCTGTTGAGAATACACGTGTCTATACTTAGTACCCTCCCACATACACTGTCTCATACACTTGCCTCATACAATTTTTTGTTTGGGGGAGGGGAGACTGGTCTGTCGACATCGCTCGGTCCCCCCCCCCTCCTCCTCCCCCAGATTGTATGAGGCGAGTATATAAGGTGGTGTATGTAGAGGAAGTCTCGAGACATACATTAGTGTACGTCTTGCGACTTCCTCGAATGTTTCTCTTGATAATACACTAGTGTCTATATTTAGTATCCCCCTACATACAGTGTCTCATACACTCACCTCATACACTTTCTTGTTTGGGGAGAGGAGGGGAGACGGGTACGTCCACATTGCTCAGTTTATCTCTCCCCCTCTTCTCCCCCCGATTGCATGAGGTGAGTGTATGACGGGGTGTATGTGGAGGAATTTGCGAGACATACATTAGTGTATGTCTCGTGACTTCCTCAAAAATCTCTTGCGACAATACACAAGTGTCTATTTTTAAATATCCCCCTCCACATACATCGCCTCATACACTCGCCTCATACATTTCTTGTTTTGGGGAGGGGGGGAGAGACGGGTCCGTTGACATTGCTTGGTCCATCCTCCCCTCCCACAATTGTACGAGGTGAGTGTATGAGGGGGTGTATGTGGAGGAAGTTGCGAAACATACACTAATGTATGTCTCACGAATTCCCCAAATTCTGTAAATAGGACTTCAACTGTGTGGCAACCCCAATTGGGGGCTTTCACAAACCCCCCGGTGGCGGGGTTTGTGATTGTTTTAGTACCTGGTTTACAAGCGGCTTGAGTGGGAGATCCGAGAATCCCCCATATGATAGAAGGGAACCTGCTGGGCCCCGCTATCGCGTGGTCCAGCAGGAGTCCGGGCAAGAAAAAATAATAAAACCCACAGCCCCGGGTGTAGTTAGGGAAAGGATTTTTTCACACTAAAGACTCTCGCGGTCCAGATAACCGGATTCACAAGAGATGAAGGCAACTGGGCAGCAATAGGTAAGCTACGTTACTACACATATAACAAGGCATGTAGTAAAGGAATGAGAAAGGTCACCAATTATTTCACCATGCGTTTCAATCATATTCAACAACACATGCAACACATTGTTGGTGCCAGGAAATGAACAAGTTTCAATCATGAAACTTCTATGAATGTTCCTAGGATGTCAACCTAGCATGTACACTGGAACATGATTGTACATTTGGAGGGTGATTGGTCATAAATGGTCTCTCAGCGGCTAGTCCGTGTGAGGTTCATGAATTATGCCGCTATCCGCGCCACCTTGTCGCAGTGTTTTTGTGCAAGTTTTCTCTCTTGAAGATGTCATTTTGTTGTGGAGAATGTTGCACTCTTTCCTGTCACGCAATACTTTTGCTCTTCATCCATACCGAGAGGTACTCATATTCACCACGGTTGTTGTGTTGCCTTCCCTGCCATGCACAGCTTGCACACGGCATTCTTGGCTGCGTCAATGATCTTGACCTCAAGACCCGGAACCACTTCCATCTTGTCAAAACCGCGACCGGGTGTGGTGGCAATTCCAACATGCACCGATCACGGTTTTCTTACAAATGGTTATGGGCCCACAGTCCTGACCGTTCTGCACATCGCTCACGGCTTTTGCAGCAAACGAGATTGTCATCTTGGATGACGTCACCGTCAAACTCGGAGGTCCCAGAGTGAAATACAGCACAAATGGCGTGGAAGGAGACCCAGCACATCCAGAATTATGCAGGTGGCCTAGGCTTTTGGCTATGGAGGTGACACTTTGAGCTCCATCTTGCGCATATAGGGCTGTTCCAGGTCATGAAGAGATTTGAAGTCCTTGACCAAGAGACAGCGACAAAAGCACATATGGAGGCCTTTGCAAAGAAGAATACAGAGGCGCTCATGCTGCTGGTGTCTAGTACGGCCGAGTCATAATGGGGCTACTTCCAGGACTGCACATCGGCAGCTGAGGCTTGACAAAAACTCTACATTATCCATCAATCTAAGTCTCTTGCAAACAAAATCTTTGCAATGAAGCAACTTCTCATAGAGAATTGAGGAGGGAGATGATGTCATCTCCACCATGCAACAGATTGATTTTCTTGCCTCATAATGCAATGATATGGGGTGGAGTATCGCCACACAGCTACAGGTGATGGCGCTCCTCATAACCCTTCATGATAGTTGGAGCCCTCTCATCACCGTCTGGAAGGATGGACAAAGGACACGCTCACCTATGGCGTGATCATAGAATACATCCATAACGAGGCGCAGCGACGGAGTTAGGGAGAGTCATTGTCTTCCTCATTGGACCTCATCACCAAAACATTGGTGGTGGAAGCGGGGACAAAGGAGGTGGCGGACATGGCGGCGGCAAGAAGGGCGCCATGAAGGGTGCATGCCGCAACTGTGGCAATGAGGGCCAAGGGACCCGGGAGTTCACCGAGGAGGCAAAGGCTTGCAGCAAGGATGCCAAAGGCAAGAAGGCGCTTCTCAATGGCACTCAGAATTACTACCTTAAGAAGGCTAACCGGTAATGCCTTGACTCCGGAGTGGAGGAGCACATCCAGGTCGAGAAGGTCGGGTTCATCAACCACACCAAGTCGAGCAAGTCCATGGTGGTTGCGAACAACAAGGTCAAACAGACGGCTGGCCAAGGAGATGTGGACGTGGAGGTGGTGGTTGGTGGGAAGCGGGTGCAACGCGTCATCAACGATGTACAGCACGTACCTGGCTTGACTGACATTCTAAGTGTCAGCCGCTTGACAGAGGAGGGGTACAAGGTGCTCTTCAGGAGAAAGGGAGCAGTCGTGTTGGAAGGACAGTGGCACCAAGACCGTGCTGGAGGCTAAGCGCGAGGGAGGCCTCAACATTGTCGAGACCAAGGTGATCCCTGTGGTGACAGATTTAGCAGACTTGTAGGAACGCACCGTCAACCTGGCCAAAGGAGGGAGAGCTGATATGGAGTTCTAGCACCAATGATAGGGACATTCTTCACCCGCAGTCATGAAGGAGATGGTTAAGCGTGAGCTGGTACGCGACCTCGTCATTGACGATGCGGAAGAGGCGAGAGATGCAGCAACCTGCAAAAGGTGTGATCCTTGTATTTTGGACGAGGTGCTGTGTAAACCGTTCAACGAGAACCTGAATCGGCCTTGGTCTGCTGGATGTCATACACAGCAACGTGCACCATTGAAGATGGTGCCAAAGAGTTGTGCGCGTTACTTTTTCTCCTTCATTGATGACTACAGTAGAAAATTCTACATGTACTTCATGAAACGAAAAGGCGAGGTCCTGGACCGCCTGACGGAGTATGTCACCGCGATGGAGAAGTACACTGACCAGAAGGCCAAAGCACTACGGAGTAACAACGGTGGGGAGTACGTGGGCTGTTGTGGGTGTATGAAGCAGCAGGGCATAAAATAGGAACTACGTCATTCATTCTAAACTAATGGCGGGGCTAAGAGAGCAAACCGGACGCTAGTGAACATGGTACGGACCATGTTGGTGGATGCAGAATTACCACAAAACTGTGCGTACAACGAGCTACACCATCAATGTCATCCTAACAACGGTGTTGAAGGGAAAAAGTGGCTCAAAGATGCCACAGGAGGTTTGGAGCAGGCGCGAGCCAAGTGTGGCATGCCCAAAAGTGTTCGGGTACAAGGCGCACGCGATGGTGCAGGAGGTGCAGTGGCGTAACAACAAACTGGGAGCCACGGACAAAGTCATACCGGCTATGAGAGCACAAATAAGGCGTAGTGGGTCTACGAAATGCACAAGGAGGAGGTAGTCCGTACCCGAGACATCGAATTTCACAAGTAACAGAGCTATATCAGTAGCAACGACTTGGGTGTGGTGGACTCTCCAAAGACGGGGGAATGGTTCTAGCTCCTTGACTGCGAGAAGGACTCGGCAGACACCAAATTTGAGGATGAGGCATCGGAGCATGGCGGTACACCCTTGGTGGTCGTTGACACGGAGGACTTTGATGATAATCAAACTGATGAGGAGATCCACCGGAAGGATCTGACAGATGAGGCACTAAGGGTGCCAAGGCACACACTCCCAGCGGAGTACGCATCGGGCATCGGTGGAAACTCCACCGGACACGCCGCCCGACCGGGTGATGTTTAGAGTTCGTCGGGGAGCCGTCTTTCAATGATTCACCGGAGCGTGCACAGTCAAAGCGATCGCAGCAGAGCAACAATGCACCACCAAAACTACCACACTGTAACAGGATGCAGCGAAAAGCGGGGAATCGCTTCGACGCATGTTCTGATCAATGGATAGGCATGACGCAGTGCATGCTAGCTGCATCATTGGAACTGACAACTGTGTATGAGGTACTTGCGTAGCCCAAAGGGAATGAGTGGGATGCAGCCAATCAAATCTGAGCTGGAATCCATCACACAAAAAATTAATGTGGGAGGGTTGACTGGACGAAAGATGCCAAGGTCATCGGCTTAGAGTGGGTTTTCAAGACCAAGTTCACAAAGGAAGATGTGGTTGAAAAATACAAGGCATGGCTAGTAGTAAAGAGATACGCACAGCGTAATAGCAAGCACTATGATAAGATGTTCAGTCCCGTAGCCAAGTTCACAAGAATCCGGGTGATCCTTGTGGTGGAAGTCAAGAAGGACATGAAGCTCCACCAAATGGACATAAAGAAGGTCTTCCTCAATGGCATCATAGACAAAGAGTTCTACATGGAGGTGCCGGAGGACAAGATGTACAAGCTGCAGAAGTTCTTGTACGTGCTAAAATAATGGACCAGATACTGGTACCAACAAATGGACAACAAATGGACAAATGGCACAACTCGGCTTCAAACGCTATGAGTCCGATCACAACATGTACGTGCGGCGCAACAAGCAGCTCCCCCAGTTGAATTGTCCACTCTACATGGACGACCCAATTTTGTGCTCGACGGACCTGGAGATCCTAAAGTGGCTGAATGAGTAGCTAAGCAGCAGATTCTAGATGTCGGACATGGGGGAGCTGGAGTACTACCTTGAGGTGAGTATCACGTAGAACCGCAGGGCACGCACGCTTCAGCTGGGGCAGACCAAATACGTGGCCGAGGTGCTAAAGCGGTAGGGCATGAATGGTTTACATGAAATGAGGACAGAAAGAGCTCAAATCATTAAAGAATGGAGGTACAGTGGATAATTTTATATATTCTGTTCAAATATACACCGAAATGAAAGGTTTAAGAGAGAAAAACTATCAAATTTATCAAAATCCAGGTTTGGTTTCTTTACAAATGTCTTCAGAATCGTGATTCTCAATGGCCAGAATCGTGATTATGACCAGTGAGAATCGTGATTCTTAGATTCGCGATTCTGAGCTAAGAATTGCAATTATGAGTCTCAGACTGGTCTCAGAATCGCAAGTCCAATTCTGACCTCAGAATCGCGAGACCAATCTTGTTTTCACCCTTAACGGCATGGAGGACTAAAGGCCAGTTGGTAATCCTGTCTCCGCAACCTCTGAACTCTCAGGAATGATATCCTGGCGTCCTCTTATCCACCTCAGTAGTCACGGCTGCTTAGTGCAACGAGACTTCCTCGGGAGGTGTGTACTTTGGGTCGCCACATAGCAACTTTGGGAGCAGAATTCTGGCATAATGCAGGTTGCGGGAACTAAGAAACTTTGAAGACCATGAATGGTCATTTTCTTTGGTGATATAACATCAGACTCTGATAGCCTGTTATTGAGCTTTCTAACACATCCAAGCACATCCAAAACAGAGAAGTAAATCCCCTGCTACGGTCGTTGGAGAAACGCATGGTGGAGCCGTACACCACGCCCACGAACGGGAGTGACGGGAAGTGCTTCGATTGTGGCCTGTCAAAACGCCTTTCCTGGTCCTCCAACATGGGGGGAGGCTCGCCCTGGTCCAGGAGACCTCCCACGACCCTTTTCTTCATATTCCACGTGCATTTGGAGCTCATTGAAGTCGAACTCGGACCACTGGCGGTCGAACTATCCCGCCACCAATGACGGATACCCAAATTCCATCCACTTACCACCCAAACTTCAGATGGGATTAACTTTATAAATTCTCAACCAAATCGAGCAACTGAAAGCTTGAAAGCGCATAGAAAAATCCAGGGAGTCCAAATCTGCAATTAGATCAGACATCCAACCACTATCCAATGGTCTAACCAGGAAAACGGCAAACGGCATCTATGGCAGGGACACTTTTGACAATCTCCCTGGTGCACCTTCGATGGCGGATGCCTCATGCTCACTCCTGCTCGTCCGCTCCTGCGCCTTCAAGCCCTTCACAGCTTTTCAAAACAAGTCTTGCAAGACTGATGATGTGTTGATCCTGGGACTGTGCCTTGGTCAAGCAATCCGCGAGCATGTGCTTTGTACTGCAGTGCTGCAGCACAACCTGTTCCTTCTCCACCATGTCGCGCGCATAGTGGTACCGTACGTCGATGTGCTATGTCCTCCTGTGCTGCGTCTGAATATTGTTCAGCGAGATGGAGCCGGTGTTGTCCTCCTAGACCACCGTAGGCTCCTACTGCGGCATGCCCAGCTCCCCCAGAAATCGGGGCTACACCACTTCCTTGACCGCCTCGGCCAGAGCGATGTATTTGGCCTCCACTGTGAAGGTGGTGATACAGTCCTGTTTCCTGCTGCACCACAGAATCGCTACACCTGTAAGGAAGAACGCATAACCAGAAGTGGACCTCCTCTTGTCCACATCTCCGGTGTAGTCCGCGTCAGTGTAGCACACCAGCCGCAAAGGGTCTGAATTCCCCTTTCCATCGTACTTCAGGCGTGTGTACCGCGTTGCCTGCAAGTACTGAAGGATGCGCTTCACCTTCCTCCAGTGTAGTGGCCTAAAGTTGGCCACATACCTACTCACCTGACCCACCCTGTAGGCCAAGTCTGGCTGAGTCGCCACCATGGCATACATCAGGCGGACCACCACCAATTGGTAGGCCACCTCTGCCACGTCCTCCTTCTCCTCTTTTGTTTGTGGTGTCATCTCCGCACTCAGCTCACACCTTGTGGACCGGAATGCCCACTGGTTTGTAGTCCTTCATTCCGTACCCCTTCAGGACCTCGGCCACGTACTTGGCATGTCCCAGCTCAAGCGTACGCACCCTCCGGTTCTGCGTAATGCTAACCTTGAGGTAGTACTCCAGCTCCCCCCTGTCCGCCATCATAAATCTGCTGCTCAGCTAGTCCTTGAGCTGCTGCAAAGTCGCTAGATCTGATGAGTACAGGATCAGATCATCTACATAGAGTGCGACAATCTGAAGGATTTCCTTGCTGTGTCGCACGTACACGCTGTGGTCTGACTCACATTGCTTGAAGCCGAGCTCCTCCATGTAGCCGTCTACTTCCTGGTACCAGCACCTGGGCACCTGTTTTAGTCCGTATAAGGCCTTCCGTAGCTTGCACATCTTGCCCTCCGGCGTATCCGAACCCTCCGGTACCTCAAGGTAGATCTCCATGTCAATGATTCCATTCGAGAATGCTATTGTGACATCCATTTTGTGGATCTCCATATCCTTTGCGGCTACCACCGCGAGGATCGTCCGGATGCTTGTGAACTTGGCGAAGGGTGCAAACGTCCCGTCAAATTGTTTGCCTTTCCACTGCGCATACCCCTTTGCCACCAGACGTGCCTTATAATTCTCCACCTTGCTATCCTTGATGAGCTCCACCTTGAACACCCACTTAAAGCTGATCACCTTCGCCCCCTCAGGCTGATCCGCTGGCTCCCAAGTGCCGTTCTCAGCAAGGGACGCAAGTTCAGATTTCATTGCTTTGTCCCACTGCTGCCCTTCAGGCCGTGTAAGCGCCTCGTGCATGGTTTTCGGCTCCATTGCAGCTGCCATCATGCACCGTGCCATGCCGACCAAGTGGCCCGTGCTTGCATCGTACCGCTTTAACATATTCCGGTGCCTTAGGGTGAGACGCGGCGATCTTGACGACACTGACTGCTGGTCCTGCTGCTGCCCTACTGCAACGTTGTCCTCGGCCGCGGGCTCCCCCCCGTTGGCTGCTGCGTCCTAGGCTTCAGCGGCACCTGCGCCTGCTGCGTTGCCCTGCTGCATGTCAGCATCGTTGTTCTCCGAAGACCCGTCATCGACCTCTGCAGCCGCGGGTTCCTGCTCACGCTCAAGGTATTGGAACCACTCCCCTGCTTTTGTGAGTGCGCCGCATCATTGGTGTTATTGCTGCTTCTATAGCTTTGCTGCTCATCAAACGTGATGTCCGAGCTGGTGATGACGTCCTGCGTCCGTGAATCAAACAGGCGGTACTCCTTGAGCACACTCTTGTATCCGAAGGACGCGCACGCCTTGGCACACGGATCTAGTTTGGAGTCTTTTCATTTTGCGTGCTGCACCAATGCGTGTGCCTTGCACTCGAACGCCTTCAGGTGCGCCACACTTGGTTTACGCACGCTCCAGGCCTCCTCTGGCGTCTTCTAGCCGCCCTTCTCCTTTAGCACTGCCATTGGGGTGACGTTGGCGATGTAGCACGCCTGCTGGGCTGCCAGGCTTCGTGGCAGTTTAGCATCCAGGAGCATCGTCCGCACCATTGTAGGTAGCGTCTGATTCACACGCTCCGCCACGCCATTAAATTGAGGCGTATATTGAGTGGTCGGCTGCCACCCAATCCCCTGCTCCTTCAGTCACCCTCCACAACCTATGTACTTGCCGCCATTGTCGCTGCGTAGCGCTATGACCTTGGGGCCAGTCTGCCTCTCCACTTCTGGAGCCGGTCTAAAACTTCGCTTTTCCGCTTCAAAAAATAGACGTAGAGTTTTCTGCTGTAATTTTCAATGAAAGTGACAAAGTACCGCACGCCCCCCAATGGATGGAATCTTGATTGGTCTGCACACATGACTATACACGACCTCGAGCAGGTTCTCGACCCGCCGCTGTCCGTCTTCAAATGGCTTGCGCTTTGTCTTACCAATGATGCAAGGCTCGCACTTGTGCTCTGTGGAATCTGCTGCTGCGTCTGCTGCACTGGTGATGTTGAGGCTGCGAACCATGTCGCACTTCACCATCTCCTACATGACTGCGGACGACGAGTGCCCCAGCTGCCGATGCCACAGCTGCAGCTGCGGGATGACGCGTGCTGGCAGGTCTGCTGTGTCTGTTCTTGAGGGGATGGCCTTGGTCTCAACGATTTAGAGGCCTCCCTTGCGCTTTGCTTTGAGCACGACCTTGCCATCGACGTCCATCCGCACAACTGCACCTTTCGTGTGGAAGAGCACTTCATACCCCTTGTCTGTCAAGCGGGTCACACTCTAAATGTCAGCCAGGTTGGGGACATTTTGCATGTTTTTGGCTAACACACTGCACATTTTTACCAAAAATCACCACCTCCATGTCCACGTAACCTTGGCTAGCCGCAGGTTCGACGTTGTCGTTAGCGACCACCATGGACTTGGCGGACTTGGTGTAGTTGATGAACCCCACCTTCTCGACTTGGGTATCCTCCTTAGTACCTCAGTCAAGGCACCGCCAGTAGGCACCCTTTAGGTCATGGTTCTTTGTGTCGTGGAGGAGCGCCTTCTTGCCTTTGGCACCTTTGCCGCCGGCCTGCACCTCCTCCGGACACTCCTTGGCCCATTGGCCCTCCTTGCCATAATTATCACATGAACCCGTCTTGGCGCCCTTCTTGCCGCCGCTCTTACCGCCGCCTTACTTGCAGCTGCTGCTGCCCCCTGCGTTTTGGTGACTAGGGCTGTTGAGGATGATGAGGTCTTGCCACCACTGCGATGGTGTACCTTGTTGCGGATGGAATCGGCGACTGTGCCGTAGGTAACTTTATCCTCCTCCCAACCTCCCAATACGGTGATGAGAGGGCTCCAACCGTCGGGTACAGCCATGAGGAACACCATTGCCTGCATCTTCTTGTCAATCTTCCACCCCACATCATTGCATTAAGAGGTAAGAGATTCGATCTGCTACATTGCAAAAATTGCATCATCACCCTCCTCGATCCTCACCGTGAAGAGTCGCTTCATTTCAAAAATCTTGTTTGCTAGGGATGTTCATTGGTAGATGGAGCAGAGGTTCTTCCACACGTCTACCGCAAAAATGCAGTATGGATATAGCCCCATTGATATTCGTGCAGAGTCGACACCCGGAGCATCAACGCCTTTGTGTTCTTCTTAGAGAAGGTCGTCTTGTCCTCGTCCGTTACGCTTGCACCTTGAACCTCTGTGCCGTTCATAAGCTCCAGCAGTCCCTTGTGCGCGAGGTAGATCTCAAAATGCCACTGCCACAAACCAAACCCTGGACCACTCATGTATTTTTGCATGGGCAGGGACTCCATCTTCTGCGTCATGTTGAATTTCTGCTAAGGTCTCAAAACTACAACGACGAGGTCCTCCAGAGCGACATACCTGTGCGTTGCGGACGCTGTGAACGTCTTAGCAGGCAGATCAGAGCTGTGGGTCCATAACCCTTTGTCAAGAATACTGTTCTGGCGTCCTCTGATCCACCTTAGTATCCACGGCTGCTCAGTACAAAGAGACTTCCAAGGGAGCTGAGTGGTTTGGGTTGCCACAACACCAAGGGAGCAGAATTGTGGCAGAATGCAGGTTGCAGAAACTGAGAAATGATGAAGACCATTAATCGTTAGTTACTTTACTAACTTGTTAGGATTTTATCAGATTCATATAGCCTGTGATTTGAGCTTTCCAACACATCCAAGCACACCTAAAATGGAGCAGTAGAGACCCTGCTACAGCTGTTAGAGTAACCCATGGTGGAGCCGTCCACCATGACCACAAACGGGAGTGACGGGAGGCGCTTCGACGGTGGCCTGTCGAAGCACCCTTCCTGGCCCTCCAACGTGGGAGAAGGCTCGTCCTAGACCAGGAGACCTCCCACATCCCTTCCTCTATGGCCCACGTGTCTTTGGTGCTCATTGAAGTCGATCTCGGACCACTGGTGGTGGAATTATCCCGTCACCAATGACGGACACCCTGATTCTACCCACCTACCACCCGAACTTCAGATGGGGCTAACGTTCTGCACTATTGATCAAATCCGGCAACAAAAAGCTCGAAACCACATGGAAGAATCTACGCAGTCCAAATCTGCAATCAAATCAGACATCCAGCCATCCTTTAATGGTAGAACCAGGAAAATGACAAACAGCATTCGTGGCAGGGGTACTTTTGACATGAACTGGGTACAACAATAGCACTACAAACAAAAGAAGAGTGGGAGTATATGGTAGAGGTGCTCTAACAATTGGCGGTAGATAGCCTCATGTACAACGTGGTGGCGACTTGACCAGACTTGGCCTACGCGATGGGCCAGGTGAGCAGGCATGTGGCCGATCTTGGGCCACTACACTAGAAGGCGGTCAAGCGCATCCTCCGCTACCTGCAGGCGATGCTGCACACATGCCTAAGGTTTGAGGACAAAAGGGCGGTTGAAACCTTTCCGACTGGTCTGTTACACGGATGCAGACTACGCTCGTAATGTGGACAAGAAGAAGTCCACATCTGGCTACGTGTTCTTCCTCGCTGGTGTTGCGGTCTCACGTTACAACAGAAAGCAAGAGTATATTGCCACCTCCACAGTGGAGTCAGATTACATGGCATTGGCCAAAGCGGTGAAGGAGGCGGTGTGGATTCGTAGGTTGCTGGGGGAGCTGGGCATGGTACAGCAAGGACCAACAGTGGTGCAAGAGGACAACACCGGTGCTATCGTGCTGACCAACAACCTGACGCAGCACAGGAGGATGAAGCACATCAATGTGCATTACCATTATGCAAGGGACATGATGGAAAAAGGACATGTGGTTCTGCAGAACTGCAGCACGCGCCACATGCATGCGGATAGCTTGACCAAAGCGCAACCAGTGGATCGGCATGTGATGAGTGTGGCCTGACTTGGGATGACCAGCTATGAAGTGCTGGAAGGCAATGCGGAAGATGAGTGAGAGCAAGCAGGAGCAGCACGAATGGAAGGTGCAAAGGGGAGAATGTTGATTCGTGCCCCTTAACATGCCTGAGGCAACGCCGGAAGGCGTCGACAAGCCGCTGGAGGGAGAAAACCCTAGCTCTTTACTCAAGCTGCCTGAGAACAACTCCAATTGCAGATTCGATTGAAGTTCCTAAATTTTGACAGGTTGCTGCATCCGGTGGAAGTTGTTTTACTGGAATCGGACAAGTAATGAGGGAGATATGGACTTGCAAAGTTGGGATGTGCGCGGCGGCTCGGGGAGTCGGCCGCGGTTCGACTACCGGTGAAAACTCCACCAGAACGAGTAGCAAAAATACATCTGGTGTTTTTGCCCCGGAGGGTCGCCGAGTTGTTCCAACGAATGATCCGCCGGATGTCAGTAGTACAGGTTGTTATTGAGGGACTGCGCCAAAATCCTGGCTCAGAGTTCGAAACTCAGTAATACAGTTTGTTACTCAAAGACTTCATAAAAAAAATTGACTGCAGGTCCGTGGACAAGTTTCAAACCACATCAATCCCCATCACCAAACTCGATGATTAACTCATCAAAATGGACCTCAAAAGCACAGGGGCACCGCCACTATGTGTAGGGACACCTGCGCCTCCAGAAAGGCGTTTTGATGGGACTTTGATGTGTGAGGGCGCCTCTGATGGCAACATCATATGCGTTACCAACGGAGCGGCAAGATTGGGATGCCACGCTTCGGTTAACGTAGGGAGATCTTTGGTTAACCGAATCACATGTGCTTTTGTGCATTGCGAAGCTTGTGACTAGTCCAACAACTCGTCAGTTTGTGTCCATGTCCAAAACCTCATGCCAAATGTTGTTATTCCCTTCGAGTTATGGTTAATCACCCCAAATTCATACACTCACCAATTGGTGTATAAAAAAGTGTATTCCTATATGCAAACATTTCTCAGAATACACCAACATCAATTCATGTCACTAGAGCCCAAGCATAATTTCCTCATATAAGGTGCTACTTATAATGGATTACATGTGCTACGTACTAGTTTTTGTTAGATGTCCATGTTCACTGATATGTTCACTTCCCAATACAGTTGTCGATACACAATTTCAGGGGTGAGGTGATTGGTTATATATGTTCCCTTCGCAAAAGTCACTGTCTCGTAATTCTGTCCAAATCCCACAAATATAGCGTGAACCAAAAAGTTCATGCTGGGACTCAAAAAGTGCATAAACAATGTCGTGAACGAAGTGAAGACCCGTCCGGGCACAGCTTCCGTCGAGAATCTCGACGGAAGCTGTGCGTACAACGAGCTACACCATCAACGTCATCCTAACAGCGGTGTTGAAGGGAAAAGTGGCTCAAAGATGCCACAGGATGTTTGGAGCAGGCGCGAGCCAAGTGTGGCACGCCCGATAGTGTTCGGGTACAAGGCGCACGCAATGGTGCAAGCGGCGCAGTGGCGCAACAACAAACCGGAGCCGTGGACAAAGTTGTACCGGCTATGAGAGCACGCATAAGGCGTACTGGGTCTACGAAATGCACAAGAAGGAGGTAGTCCGCACCCGAGACGTCGAATTTCACAAGTAACAGAGCTACATCAGTAGCAAGGACTTGGGTGTGGTGGACTCTCCAAAGACGGGGGAGTGGTTCCAGCTCCTTGACTGCAAGAAGGAGTCGACAGACACCAAATTTGAGCATGCGGCATCGGAGCATGGCGGTACACCCTTGGTGGTTGTTGACACCGAGGACTCTGATGATCATCAAACTGATGAGGAGATCCACCAGAAGGATCTGGCAGATGAGGCACTAAGGGTGCCAAGGCGCACACTCCCAGTGGAGTACGCATCGGGCATCGGTGGAAACTCCACCGGACACGCCGCCCGACCGGGTGATGTTTAGAGTTCCTCGGGGAGCCGTCTGTCAATGATTCACCGGAGAGTGCACAGTCAAAGGGATCGCAGCAGAGCAACAACGCACCACCAAAATTACCACGCTGTAGCGGGATGCAGCGAAAAGCGGGGAATCGCTTCGACGCATGTTCTGATCGATGGATCGGCACGACGCGGTGCATGCTACCTGCATCATTGGAGCTGAAAACTGTGTATGAGGTACTTGCGTAGCCCAACGGGGATGAATGGGATGCAGCCAATCAAATCGGAGCTGGAATTCATCACACAAAAAATTAATGTGGGAGGGTTGACTGGGCGAAAGATGCCAAGGTCATCGGCTAAGAGTGGGTGTTCAAGACCAAGTTCACAAAGGAAGATGTGGTTGAAAAATACAAGGCATGGCTAGTAGTACAGGGATACGCACAGCGTAAGAGCAAGCACTATGATTAGATGTTCAGTCCCGTCGCCAAGTTCACAAGAATCCGGGTGATCCTTGTGGTGGAAGTCACGAAGGACATGAAGCTCCACCAAATGGACATAAAGAAGGCCTTCCTCAATGGCATCATAGAGGAAGAGATCTACATGGAGGCGCCGGAGGACAAGATGTACAAGCTGCAGAAGTTCTTGTACGTGCTAAAATAATGGACCAGATGCTGGTACCAACAAACGGATAGCTTCATGGCACAACTCGGCTTCTAACACTATGAGTCCGATCACAACATGTACGTGCGGTGCAACAAGCAGCTCCCCCAATTGAATTGTCGATTCTACATGGACGACCCAATTTTGTGCTCGACGGACCCTGGAGATCCTAAAGTAGCTCAATGAGTAGCGAAGCAGCAGATTCTAGATGTCGGACATGGGGGAGTTGGAGTACTACCTTGAGGTGAGCATCACACGGAACCGCAGGGCATGCACGCTTGAGCTGGGACAGACCAAATACGTGGCCGAGGTGCTAAAGCGGTACGACATGAATGGTTTATATGAAATGAGGACAGGAAGAGCTCGAATCATTAAATAATGGAGGTACAGTGGATAATTTTTTATAATGCTATTCAAATATACACCGAAATGAAAGGTTTAAGAGAGAAAAACTATCAAATTTATCAAAATCCAGGTTTGGTTTCTTTACAAAAGTCTTCAGAATCGTGATTCTCAATGGCCAGAATCGTGATTCTGACCAGTGAGAATCGTGATTCTCAGATTCGCGATTCTGAGCTAAGAATTGCACTTCTGAGTCTCAGACTGGTCTCAGAATCGCAAGTCCAATTCTGACCTCAGAATCGGGAGACCAGTCTCGTTTTCACCCTTAATGGCATGGAGGACTAAAAGGCAGTTGGTTGTCCCGTCTCCGCGACCTCGGAACTGTCAGGAATGATACCCTGGCGTCCTCTTATCCACCTCAGTAGTCACGGCTGCTTAGTGCAACAAGACTTCCTAGGGAGGTGTGTACTTTGGATCGCCACATAGCAACTTTGGAAGCAGAATTCTGGCAGAATGCAGGTTGCAGGAACTGAGAAACTTTGAAGACTATGAATGGTCATTTACTTTGGTGATAATACATCAGATTATGATGGTCTGTTATTGAGCTTTCTAACGTATCCAAGCACGCCCAAAACAGAGAAGTAAAGCCCCTGCTACGGTCGTTGGAGTAAAGCATGGTGGAGCCATCCACCACGTCCATGAACGGGAGTGACGGGAAGAGCCTCGACTGTGGCCTGTCAAAACGCCCTTCCTGGTCCTCCAACATGGGGGGAGGCTCGCCCTAGTCCAGGAGACCTCCCAGGACCCTGTTCTTTATAGCCCACGTGCCTTTGGAGCTCATTGAAGTCGAACTCGGACCACTGGCGGTCGAACTATCCCGCCACCAATGACGGATACCCAAATTCCATCCACTTACCACCCGAACTTCAGATGGGACTAACTTTATGAATTCTCAACCAAATCGAGCAACTGAAAGCTTGAAAGCACATAGAAAACTCCAGGGAGTCCAAATCTGCAATTAGGTCAGACATCCAACCACTATCCAATGGTCTAACCAGGAAAACGGCAAACGGCATCTATGGCAGGGACACTTTTGACAATCTCCCTGGTGCACCTTCGATGGCGGATGCCTCATGCTCACTCCTGCTCGTCCGCTCCTGCGCCTTCAAGCCCTTCACACCTTGTCAAAACGAGTCTTGCAAGACTGATGATGTGTTGATCCTGGGACTGTGCCTTGGTCAAGCAATCCGCGAGCATGTGCTTTGTACTGCAGTGCTGCAGCACAACCTGTTCCTTCTCCACCATGTCGCGCGCATAGTGGTACCGCACGTTGATGTGCTATATCCTCCTGTGCTGCGTCTGGATATTGTTCAGCGAGATGGAGCCGGTGTTGTCCTCCTAGACCACCGTAGGCTCCTACTGCGGCATGTCCAGCTCCCCCAGCAGTCGGGGCTACACCACTTCCTTGAACGCCTCGGCCAGAGCGATGTATTTGACCTCCACTGTGAAGGTGGTGATACAGTCCTGTTTCCTGCTGCACCACGAAATCGCTACACCTGTAAGGAAGAACGCATAACCAGAAGTGGACCTCCTCTTGTCCACATCTCCGGTGTAGTCCGCGTCAGTGTAGCACACCAGCCGCAAAGGGTCTGAATTCCACTTTCCATTGTATTTCAGGCGTGTGTACCGCGTTGCCTGCAAGTACCGAAGGATGCGCTTCACCTTCCTCCAGTGTAGTAGCCTAAAGTTGGCCATATACCTACTCACCTGACCCACCCTGAAGGCCAAGTCTGGCTGAGTCGCCACCATGGCATACATCAAGCGGACCACCACCAATTGGTAGGCCACCTCTGCCATGTCCTCCTTCTCCTCTTTTGTTTGTGGCGTCATCTCCGCACTCAGCTCACACCTTGTGGACCGGACTGCCCACTGGTTTGTAGTCCTTCATTCCGTACCCATTCAGGACCTTGGCCACGTACTTGGCCTGTCCCAGCTCAAGCGTACACGCCCTCCGGTGCTGCGTAATGCTCGCCTTGAGGTAGTACTCCAGCTCCCCCCTGTCCGTCATCGTAAATCTGCTGCTCAGCTAGTCCTTGAGCTGCTGCAAAGTCGCTAGATCTGATGAGTACAGGATCAGATCATCTACATAGAGTGCGACAATCTGAAGGATTTCCTTGCTGCGTCGCACGTACACGCTGTGGTCTGACTCACATTGCTTGAAGCCGAGCTCCCCCATGTAGCCGTCTATTTCCTGGTACCAGCACCTGGGCGCCTGTTTTAGTCCGTATAAGGCCTTCCGTAGCTTGCACATCTTGCCCTCCGGCGTATCCGCCCCCTCCGGTACCTCAAGGTAGATCTCCATGTCAATGATGCCATTCGAGAATGCTATTGTGACATCCATTTTGTGGATCTCCATATCCTTTGTGGCTGCCACCGCAAGGATCGTCCGGATGCTTGTGAACTTGGTGACGGGTGCAAACGTCCCGTCAAAGTGTTTGCCTTTCCACTGCGCATACCCCTTTTCCACCAGATGCGCCTCATAATTCTCCACCTTGCTATCCTCGGTGAGCTTCACCTTGAACACCCACTTAAAGCTGATCACCTTCGCCCCCTCAGGCTGGTTCGCCGGCTCCCAAGTGCCGTTCTCAGCAAGGGACGCAAGTTCAGATTTCATTGCTTCGTCCCACTGCTGCCCGTCAGGCCGTGCAAGCGCCTCGTGCATGGTTGTCAGCTCCATTGCAGCTGCCATCATGCACCGTGCCATGCCAACCCAGTGGCCCGTGCTTGCGTCATACCGCTTCAACTCATTCCGCTGCCTTCGGGTGAGACGCGGTGATCTTGACGACACTGACTGCTGGTCCTGCTGCTGCCCTGCTGCAACGTTGTCCTCGGCCGCGGGCTCCCCCCCGTCGGCTGCTGCATCCTAGGCTTCAGCGGCACCTGCGCCTGCTGCGTTGCCCTGCTGCACGTCAGCATCGTTTTTCTCCGAAGACCCGTCATCGACCTCTGCAGCTGCGGGGTCCTGTTCACGCTCAAGGTATTGGAACCATTCCCCTGCTTTTCTGAGTGCGGCATTGGTTTTGCTGCTGCTGCAGTAGCTTTGCTGCTCATCAAACGCGATATCCGAGCTGGTGATGACGTCCTGCGTCCGTGAATCAAACAGGCGGTACCCCTTGAGCACACTCTTGTATCCAAAGGATACGCACGCCTTGGCACACGGATCTAGTTTGGAGTCTTTTCATTGTGCGTCTTGCACCAATGCGTGTGCCTTGCACCAGAACGCCTTCAGGTGTGCCACACTTGGTTTAGGCCCGCTCCAGGCCTCCTGCGGCGTCTTGTAGCCGCCCTTCCCCTTTAGCACTGCCATTGGGGTGACGTTGGTGATGTAGCACGCCGTGCTCATGGCCTCGGCTCACAGGCTGCGTGGCAGTTTAGCATCCAGGAGCATCGTCCGCGTCATTGTAGGTAGCATGTGATTCACACGCTCCACCACGCCATTAGATTGAGGCGTATATTGAGTGGTCGGCTGCCACTCAATCCCCTGCTCCTTCAATCACCCCCCACAACCTATGTACTTGCCGCCATTGTCGCTGCATATCGCTATGACCTTGGGGCCATTCTGCCTCTCCACTTCTGGAGCCGGTCTAAAACCTCGCTTTTCCGCTTCCAAAAATAGACATAGAGTTTTCTGCTGCAATTTTCAATGAAAGTGACAAAGTACCGCACGCCCCCAATGGATGGAATCTTGATTGGTCTGCGCACATCACTATGCACGACCTCGAGTAGGTTCTCGACCCGCCGCTATCCGTCTTCAAATGGCTTGCGCTTTGCCTTACCCACGATGCAAGGCTCCCACTTGTGCTCTGTGGAATCTGCAGCTGCGTCTGCTACACTGGTGATGTTGAGGCCGCGAACCATGTTGCGCTTTGCCATCTCTTGCATGAATGCGGACAACAAGTGCCTCAGCTGCCGATGCCACAGCTGCAGGTCTGCTCCCTTGTCTTTAGCGAGGTTCATGACGCGTGCTGGCAGGTCTGTTGTGTCTGCTGCTAAGGAGATGGCCTTGGTCTCAACGATTTAGAGGCCTCCCTCGCGCTTCGCTTTGAGCACGACCTTGCTGTTGACGTCCATCCGCACAACTGCACCTTTCGTGCAGAAGAGCACTTCATACCCCTTGTCTGTCAAGCGGCTCACACTCAAAATGTCAGCCAGGCCGGGGACATGTTGCATGTTTTGGCTAACACGCTGTACCTTTTTACCAAAAATCACCACCTCCATTTCCACATAACCTTGGCTAGCCGCAGGTTCGACATTGTTGTTAGCGACCACCATGGACTTGGCGGACTTGGTGTAGTTGATGAACCCCACCTTCTCGACTTGGGTATCCTCCTTAGTACCTCCGTCAAGGCACCGCCAGTAAGCACCCTTCAGGTCATGGTTCTTTGTGTCGTGGAGGAGCGCTTTCTTGCCTTTGGCACCTTTGCCGCCGGCATGCACCTCCTCCGGACACTCCTTGGCCCAATGGCCCTCCTTGCCATACTTATCGCATGCACCCTTCTTGGCGCCCTTCTTGCCGCCGCTCTTACCGCCGCCTTGCTTGCCGTTGCTGCCGCCCCCTGCGTTTTGGTGACTAGGGCTGGTGAGGATGATGAGGTCTTGCCACCACTGCGATGGTGCACCTTGTTGCGGATGGAATTGGTGACTGCGCCGTAGGTAACTTTATCCTCCTCCCAACCTCCCAATACGGTGATGAGAGGGCTCCAACCGTTGGGTACAGCCATGAGGAGCGCCATTGCCTGCATCTTCTTGTCAATCTTCCACCCCACATCATTGCATTAAGAGGTAAGAGACTCGATCTGCTACATTGCGGAAATTACATCATCACCCTCCTCGATCCTCACCGTCAAGAGTCGCTTCATTGCAAAAATCTTGTTCGCTAGGGATGTTCATTGGTGGATGGAGCAGAGGTTCTTCCACACGTCTATCGCAAAAACACAGTATGGATATATCCCCATTGAGATTTGTGCAGAGCCGACACCCGGAGCATCAGCGCCTTTGTGTTCTTCTCAGAGAAGGTCGTCTTCTCCTCATCCGTTACGCTTGCACCTCGAACCTCCGTGCCCTTCATAAGCTCCAGCAGTCCCTTGTGCGTGAGGTGGATCTTAAAATGCCACTGCCACAAACCAAACCCAGGGCCACCCATGTATTTTTTCATGGGCAGGGACTCCATCTTCTGTGTCATGTTGAATTTCCGCTAAGGACAGTCTCAAAACTGCAACGACGAGGTCGTCCAGAGCGACATACCCGTGCGTTGCGGACGCTGTGAACGTCTTAGCAGGCAGATCAGAGCTGTGGGTCCATAACCCTTTGTCAAGAATACTGCCCTGGCGTCCTCTGATCCACCTTAGTATCCACGGCTGCTCAGTACAAAGAGACTTCCAAGGGAGCTGTGTGCTTTGGGTTGCCACAACACCAAGGGAGCAGAATTGTGGCAGAATGCAGGTTGCAGAAACTGAGAAACGCTGAAGACCATTAATCGTTAGCTACTTTGGTAGGATTTTATCAGATTCCTATAGCCTGTTATTTGAGCTTTGCAAAGCATCCAGGCACGCCTAAAATGGAGCAGTAGAACCCCTGCTACAGCTGTTAGAGTAACCCATGGTGGAGCCGTCACCATGACCACAAACGGGAGTGACAGGAGGCACTTCGACGGTGGCCTGTCGAAGCACCCTTCCTGGCCCTCCAACATGGGAGGAGGCTTGCCCTGGACCAGGAGACCTCCCACGTCCCTTCTGTTGAAATAATTATGCACCTTGTCCACTGCCTAGCTGGCTAGCTACACATACATACAAGGCATGCACTCCTCTGTGGAGTACGTCCCCTTGGTCTGTTCTGAGATGGGCTAGGAATGCACTGCCCATAATGGGTATGTTTCCTGTGGCTCATCATAAGAACCATACCTTTTTGGCATGGTTGAATAGGCACCGGAGTCTCAAACGAGAGGTCGCGGGTTCAAACCCCGCGACGGCCGCAATTTTCTTTGTGGCCAAAATTGGGACAGGAAGCTTCTAGGAAGCTTACTAAAGCTTGGCTTGAGGATGACACTTGGCGGTCTAAGGACGCGCCAAGTAGGACTGTAGGTTGAGGTTGGCTCCAGTGGAGCCACTACAAGCAGAAGCTTCAGCAAAGCTCTGCAAGACTAAAAGCCTGTACCTTGCATGCATCCATTCACAGTTCTTGCCTTTGAGACTCCTCACAGAGTGTCCAACCAAAGGTAGACACTAAAGACCAACATGCGGACTTCGTGAGGTTGCAAACCAAAGGAACCTAAAGTGTGGATCCCTCGTTCGCGGGTGATATGTTATCTTGGTTGCAATACCAAGAGCGGTTGGCGGCCTCCCATGTCGGGACCCGTTTTCTAGACCGTTGCTATCTGGCGCATTGACAAAGGGTTACGGGCCCACACTTTTGGTTCTAAGGCACGCTTCCAAGACCGACTAGCGCGTGGTCTTGCAAGGCGCACAGGTACAACAGGGACACGACCATCGGACGGCTCCATCTGCTCCATCAGCTCCATCGGCTTCTTCAGGTAGGGTGCGTGCACGTGGCGGACTAGGGGACGAGGAACAGCTCTGTCCATGTTGGACACGACCCTCGATCCCCAACAGGATTAAGCTCTACCCCTTTTTTTTAGAAGGTGGTACGACCCCGAGTCCGTTCTCTCACGACGGCACCATCGCCTTAGGCGATCATCGGCTGGAGGGGTATGCAACGGAACCAACTGCACCTTTGACAACGGTCGCAGTCAGCAGCCTCATCAGCCTCATCGGCCTCAACGAAGCAGAGTAGCAGCGAAGCAGAGAAGACGAGCAACCGCCAAAAATGGCAGATCCGACTCCAGCCCGCCTTGAGGCGGGTATGTCCAAATTCATGGGGATAGGTTTTTCCTTGTGGAAATGGCAATTTGAGATTGTCATGAACGTGCGTGGCTACCTCGACATCCTAAAAGGGATCGAGACAACACCCGCCGATGAGACCGTGACGACGCATGCGGCTGACCTTACGGCATGGACGATGAAGAACAACATGGCTCTCGCCATTCTTGTGACGTCAACGAGACTCAACATTCCCACATCACAGGATGCACGTTGGCTGCCGAGGCCTACGCAAAACTCTCACGCGTACATCAATCAAACGCCCTAGCAAACCGAGTCTTCATCTTCCAACGGTTGATGTCCATGAGGGTGAGCGAAGGAGAATCGATACCCGCATTCTTGCAGTCTTTCGACAACGTGCTGCAAGAGGTCCAGCAAATGGAATGGAAGCTCGACTCTAGCATGCGTGCCATGATCCTTCTAATGGCGCTGCCGGAAAGCTGGGGGTCCTTGATCACCGTATTTGGCGGTTGGAAGGAGGCAGATCTGACGTATGCAGCTGTCGCCGAACACGTCCGCAACGAGTCCATGCGACGCAGTGGCAGTGAGGCAAACATCTCGGCGTATGCCTCTCGTTTTGGTGGACAAGGTGCAAGCTCTCGCTCCAGTCAAGGCAACAGCAGAAGCGATGGCGGTGGAGGGAAAGGAAACAGTGGGGGGAAGAGTTCCAAGAAGCCCGGCAACTGTCACATCTGTGGCAAGGCTGGGCTCTGGGCTAGGGACTGCCGTAGTCCCAAGAAAGAAGGCGGGAAGAAAGGTGGGAAGGAGAAGAAGGATTTGCCCTTGACTCGGGCACCAACCACCACTCATCAAAAGAGAAGGGTGGATTTGTCTCCATGGCCAAATCTGTCATGCGCATCAAGTGTGAAAACGGTGGCGTCGTCCAAGCCATGGGCGAAGGGGACAAGGTGATCACGTTCAATGTGAACGGTGCGGAGAAGGCGGTCAACCTTCAAAAGGTGGTGTACATGCCCTCCTTTGCAGCCAACCTGCTGTCCGTGTCACAAATCACCGACAACAACATGACAGTGGTGTTCACCAACAAGGAAGCGGTGGCCCTAAAAAACAAGGACATCCAGGTTTTGTACAAGGAAGACGACCTCATGCTTCAAGTTCCAAGAGTCGACGGCCTGTACGTGCTTCAAACCAAAGTCACCAAGGCATCGGATGAGGGACGCGCATGTGCGACCAAGACAGTGGCACCGCCGGCGACCGCTGCGGCCGCCACATCAACCAAGGACACTGACACTGAGTTGTGACACCGACGATTTGGCCATGTGGCCAACAACACGCTACAGAAGATGCAGGAGCAAGAGGTTGTCCGCAGAATGGAAGGGTGCACCATGAAGCATGGCGGAGGGTGTGCATTGTGTGAACCATGCCTCCAAGCGAAGGCAAAGAAGAAGCCGTTTGGGAGAGGTCAACGAGCGGAGCACGTCTTGGAACTGATACACAGTGACGTGTGTGGACCCTTCCGCACACCGTCTAACGGAGGAAGCAAGTACTTCCTGACCTTCATTGATGACCACAGTCGCAAATTGTGGATCTACTTCCTCAAAACAAAGGGAGAGGTCAAGGAGAAGCTCCTCGAGTTCGTCACCATGGTGGAGCGGCAAACGTCCAAGAAGGTGAAGACGCTCCGAAGTGACAACGGGGGTGAGTACGAGGCATGCAAACCTTGGCTCAAGCATCATGGCATCCGCCACAAGCAAACCACCCCTTACAACCCCCAAAGAAACGGTGTGGCCGAGAGGATGAACCAGACCCTACTCGGCATGGTGCGAAGCATGCTCTTCGACGCCAAGCTCCCACCTCGTTTTTGGGCAAAAGCAGCAACAACGACCTGCTACCTGTTGAATCTCACACCAGCAACCGCCTTGCGGAAGCGTGGAAAGGAGTAGGACAAGCAGCTGAAGACCCCACAGGAAGCATGGTCGGGAAAGAAACCCAACGCATCTCATCTGAAGGTGTTTGGGTCAACTGCATGGGTGAAGATCCAGTCGGGAGAAGGTGGAGGCAAGCTGGACGCACGTTCCAGGAAGTGCGTCATGGTTGGGTACGACACATCACACAAAGCCTATCGGCTTTGGGACCAGGCAGCAGGCAAGCTCGTGAGGAGCCGCGACGT
>SZWC01009957.1:0-19220 GCA_023375785.1 Penium margaritaceum
ATACATATACATATACATATACATATACATATACATATACATATACATATACATATACATATACATATACATATACATATACATATACATATACATATACATATACATATACATATACGTATACAGTAACATTTACATTCACATTTACATTTACATTAACATATTCTTATGAATACACACATACATATACATATACATGTATAGATGCATATGAATATACATATACTTATATGTAGACATAGAAACATGCATGTACATGCATATGTACATGTATTATCACACATGGTTTGTGCAAATTTATGCAAAAACGTGTATAAATAAGTATAAATGTACATTTGCGGCTGAAAGGAATGATACAATGTGTATGAAAACACAGATCTAGACACATAGGCAATAATTGTTAGATATGGATACATCTGTTCTAATTCGAATGGGTAAAGGTTATGTGAATGCTAAGCTGGTCTTCAGGGTTCACTTTTGGACGTACTTATATTAAGATGTGCTGAAACATGTGCTTGCGCGTTGTGTCCTTCAGTTTGCTGTCCATCGACGACATCATGCACGATCTTTTGGCCTCATTTCTAACTGCAAGTGGTGAACCCGTATTGTTTTTTGCGTTTTGTTTCCCGCAATGTGTTTTGCAATGTGTAGAGATGTGGTGGCCGGTCAACTATTGAGCTCCAAAAATGCTTTTTTTTGCCCTCACATGATTGAACCTCGAGGCAGCCGGGACGGATGCACGTATTCATTTCGGTTTCCGTCAAAGGCGATGAGAAACCTTTCTGTTCTTGTCAATATACTGCATTCGAGCGGATCTGGTCTGCTGTAAACATCTGATTGGATCGCTTCTTTTGAGGAAGGATTCGGACTCGTCAGAACATGATGTTCGTTGAGCGAATGTACAGACATCGCGGCTGTGCATTTTGCATTAGTCTCGACTATTTTCCTCCATGTTGACAGGTGGTTTCCACCATCGCCATCAATTGGTCGAGGGAGGCATTCGACAGAATGGCACCCCGGTTCTCTGTGTTTTTGCTTGACGAGGGCTTGGTACGGAATCCAGGAAAAACGAGAAAATGCGGGCGTGACTCCGCCTCAAAGGTGGGGTCGAAAGAGGCAGTCCGCATTGTTTTATCCCATGAAAAAAAAAAGTTATTCACCCTCCTTCTCACCTCGTATTGAGTTTCATTTCATGTCATAAAAGTCGGGTAATTTACCTCGCAGTATGGAGACTGTCGTCATTTTGTCATCATAATGCTTACTTTTATCGGAGCCAAACTAGATTTTCCTACCCACGTCCGTCGAGGAAAGAAGTGAAAATCGGATGGTGATATCATGATCAGGAGGATGATGGATATAAAAGTTTTTCATGCCCATCCACCCGTGGCCGAGGTTTGTCAACACTGACGCGATTCTGCTGAACGTGGGCCGCGCGTGGGAACGCACGAGGGAACCTGCGTGGTTTATCCCACGCACTTGACATCAGTACAAACAATAGTTCCTTTTTCTTTCGGGATGAGGCTGTTCCACGCGTATGTTTCTAGAATTCAGATTTAAAAGAGGCAACTTGGACCGTCGATGTTCACTTCGCGACTCATGTTTTCTCCAAAACAAGTTTGAAGGACTTCATGGTTTGATGCCTATGTGGTCACTTAATGACATCGCAAAAGAAACTGCTGAGAAACAACAAACAAAACAGCGAATGTAACAACAACGAGACCTCGCAATTTTTCCGAGGCCACGATGTCGCTAGATATCGCAGGAAGTCACACCACATGTGACGACATCCACGACACTTTTTGGGTGGAGAGTCAAACTTGCTCAAGCATGCTCCAAAAACCCGAAGTACGAAGTAAAAACATTTTTGAACCGCGTGGAGCACGTCAAGAGACCCTAAAAAACCGTTCCCCTCGTGTAACCAGGCGCGAAGGGGTGTGTGAAATCCAAGATATGCGTGGGAAGAACCACTCAGGTTCACTCATGAGTACCAACACGCGACCATGTTATCGAGGATGTTTTCGGGTCATTTTCTGCCCATATGAGTAAGGCGGAGTCGGATTGTTTCAATCTGAAAAATGAACGGTACTAGAGTCGAGCGTTTCACCAGACGCATTCTGTTAGGGGACAGTGCACCTCTTTTCATGATCCATGCTGCCGGCGAGGGCCATGGGCCCCAGCGTCGGCTGAAAAATACTAGGGGACCGTGTTGATGCATTGCGATTCTCCCGCGATGTTAGCATTGCGATGAAGTTGCGGTTCGCTATAGTAATGCGATGTTTATATGCATATAAACAACGAGAAAGTACGAATCGGTACCTACGACGATATGCATCCATGCTGGCCGGGAACCGTTCTTCTGACTTTGCACGCAATGTCCGACATCGGCCCAACATCGCTCACCATCACAATAAAATGTTTCTTGGTCACTTGGGAAAGCAGAACCAATGATTCTTCAATGGTTTTCATTGTTGTAATAAAAATACTTAACTCACGGGCAGCCGTCAAGAATATCTTGATTAACTTTTGAGCACTCGGTTCCTTGAAAAACTTACATATCGGAAACCAGCATCACAAAATGAGATGGTAGAAACATGGTTTTCCATGATACAAACAATTTTTCAGTATCAGAGAGCAAAGTCGAGTCGAACGATGCACAAATCAGGAACATCACGGATGTCGCTGAAGATGTCTTTCAGTTGCTAATCAATGCCGGCGGAGGAAATCTACATGACGCCAGCGTTCCAAAGCATGTCACGTGAAAGTGCGACATTGTTTTATTCAGTAGCGAAAGTTGCTGCAAAACGGCAAACATCTTCATCGAGATGGTGGCCCCTCAATGCATCAGCATGGTCCCCAAAACATCAGGCATGTTGTACTGTGTCGCCGCCACTGAAAACGCTTTTAGATTTGCGAGCAGTGATTTCCTACAGGCGACGGTGTTTTGGGTATAGTGCGGTAAGGTTAGAGATAATAACATTCTCGGCGTGCATATTCACCAATGTTGCCATGTTTTTGGACACAACCTGTATCGCTCGTATAGTACGGTAGAGTAGTTTCAACTAATCTCACCGTTCTCTTTATGAAAGCAGCCGCACCCGTTCCAAGTAGCAAGTAGAATCTTGATTTTTATTGCAG
Organism: Penium margaritaceum; assembly: GCA_023375785.1. NCBI lineage: Eukaryota > Viridiplantae > Streptophyta > Zygnematophyceae > Desmidiales > Peniaceae > Penium > Penium margaritaceum. Next base: position 3,136 of record SZWC01009957.1, read on the forward strand.
CAGACTCGCAACCCTTGCACTTGACACGGGAATGGGCTTTCGCCAACAGCTCCCCGTGTTCGTGACGAAGGACAAAAAGATAAAAAAAACATAATGGAAAGCAAATACTACCTGATCATGGAAAACCGAGCAAGCTTGTGCAAAAAAAAGAACCCGTAGTAAGCTAACCGAGATGCCGAATGGCAGCCGCAAGTGGTCAACATGGGCAGCTTTGACCAGACAGGCGTAAGATAGTGTTCCCGTCAAAACACTTTACTACAGTTTTGTTTCACTTCGTCGCAAACTTCAATTGTTGTTGACACCGTTCTCTCGTGATATGCCGGATTTTCGCTTTACTCGTGGCAACATGAGTCGCGCGAACAGTTTATCACAAGTATCATGGGAGGGGTATGCGCAAGTTTGCTAAGAAAAAGTGAAAAAGCTGCAACGTACATTAAGTCTGCTGGATGCGTTGATGCTTAACACTCAACGAGAGAAGTGTCACAAGATACTAGCATCGTGAACTTACTCAAACTATACCTTAAACTCGAATGATGCTCATCTCTTTTGGGCATATGGAGAAAACCAAGGTGGTATTACATGTGTGATGGGTCATGAAATCGAGTACAAACATTCATATCTTTGACAACTCGACCATGCCCATGTTATCCCACAAAAGACGTGCATGGTTCACCAAGATAAGGTGCAAAGCAGTAGACGATTCAAGGTATATGTTGAGTCCTTGGTGCTCCAGTCGAGGAACGCATCCGAGGTCGTGCTGTGAGTGGTTGCTTCAAGAACATCCCACGATAAGTCATAGGGCTTTGAGAATATTGATGTGCAGTTTTGAAAAAGCTTAACATCGTCAGGAAGTTGATCAAACAATGTTTAAACATCGATACGGTTTGCTAAACTTCTATCAACCATTCTAGAAAGTGGTCGATGTTGTTCGGACCTTCTTGATCAGAACACAGGAGGTGGGGGCGAGTGGCCAAAATTCCCTCGGTCGGTGGGCATTTTGGTCATTATGAAAACAATAACCAAAAGGCCTACTCACAGAGTTTAGGGACTCATGTACGTGAGGAACAAAACACTTCCCCCTGGTTTAGCCGCGACGACCCGGTGCATTAGCACACAAAGGGCGATGACGCTGATACTAGTCGTCGATCAGGTGATCGACGTCTTGGAGGTTTTTGTAGGGCAGTCAATTGCTGTGCACGACATCATAACAACACCATTGGACTAGATACTCGATCATTTTTCTATATCGTCAATGTCTGAGGAATGTCTTCAATCACTTACTCCAGATCCCTGTCCCCTTCAACAATAGGCTGAAGTGCAATGTCTTTTCCGAGGAAGTTCTCATTAGGATCCTCATAATGCTTGAGTTTACTCATGAGGAAGACAATGCGGATTACCATGTTGCCAGGAAGGCAATGTCAAGCGGTAATAAGGGTTTGCATTCGCTCAATCTCAAACGGTCTCAACCACTGAGGTTTGAGCTTTGTAAAGTCTTGTCCTCATTGTTTGATGTTTACCAAGCTGAGAAGTATGCGATCGCCATTGCTCAATACCTCATTCCAATGATGTTGAACGGTTGTCCACTTCACATTTTCTTGTATCTTTACGAGAGTTTGTCCACTTTCCTTCCAACGGTTGGAGAAATCATTATGGTGGATGTTAACCGCAGGAATTTTACTCTGGCTCTGTAGCCTTACAAATGTGGTGGGAAGATTGCTATGGACCACTTCAAACAAAGCATTACCCATTACGATGGTAGTGGTGGTGTTGTCTACGAGTTCATCGGTCAGAAATTTTGCTGTCCATTTAGTGTTGTACAACTTGCAACAAGTGCGAAGACGTTCCTTGAGAATCAAACTGGTTTGCTTTGCTTCCCAACTGGTATGAGGATGGAACACAGTTGCTAGTTGGATCCAATTGCCATAATGCATCATCAATTCGTGTCAGAAATGGCTAGCAAAACAGCTGTCCTTTCTATTGAGGAAGGGTACGTGGCACGACGTGCAGCCATTCGATCCATTTTAAGAACAACCGTGTTCATCCTTCTGCGGTGGTGGTGGTTGTCATCATGATAAAGTGTGACATTTCTTAACATTTGTCAACCACCACGAAGATGTCACCATAGCCTTCCTAAGTGGCACGCAATCCCATCAGGAAGTCCATGCTGATGTTGACGCACGAATTCCTTATAACGAGTGGCACAGGTAAACCTGGTGGCCTCATGCGATAAGAATTCTGGTGCAAATAGGTGTCGTAAACTTTAAAAAAGCTTGCCACATGGATTTGCATCTTATCCAACTAGTAATAATTTGACAGCTTCTTGAGTGTCTTGTCCTTACAGGAGTGTTAACATGGTTCAGTGCCATCCCATTCCTCCGATAGCATTCTTCGTAGCTCCTGGTTTGGTGGTATGACAACCTTGCAAGTGAAATGTCGTGGCTTGTAGGGCTCATCAAACAAAAACGTAGACTGGACGTATGTGCCAAACTCCTCGTAGCTCTTCGTGAACAACCTCACCAGGTACATGTCTTGCTTGACGAGTAGCGTGTTGATCGTGACCATAAGAATGAGTTGCACACTTAGAGCATCCTTGACGTAATTTTATAAGGTTAGTACTCAATGTCGTAGTCGAAGTTAGATTGAAGGAACTCCATCCATCAATTTTGTCGGCTGCTCAGAGTTGCTTGTGCCTTGAGATATTTCAATGAGTGATGGTCAGTGTGGATGAAGCATTGTCGGGCACTGCTACACGTTAAACAAGTACACAACTGTAAGCATTTCCTTCTTATGTATCACATACTTGAGTTCCGGGCCACACACTTTTCATAACATGTAGGCCACCGGTTGTTCTCCATCGTCATGGTCATGAAGGAGAACAACTCCTATAGCTTAATGAGACGTGTCCATGGCCATGATGTTGTCCATTGTGGGATCCGCCGATCGTAAGGTTGGTGCGAGGGTCAGATCGTTTCTCAAATCATTGGACGGTTCTGATTTTTTTTCTCCCCAAATTCTATTACTGGTTTTATGAGTGACGTGCTGGCACTCGGGCATGGTCCTTTGCAAATCAACGGTAGTAGTTGCAAAAGGCCAAAAACACTTGGACATCCCAAACACTGTTGGGAATCACCAAGTAGCGACCGCCTCAACCGTTTTCTAGTCAATCTTGATCCACCCACAGCCGATGCTATAGCCCATAAACCCGATGGAAGGGAAACTAAAGTCACACTAGAAGAGTTTTTCAATGTTTTCTTCTATACGTAAAATCTTGAGAACATTTTGGAGAAACTCATTTTGCTCTTCCAGGGTGTAGCTATACACTAGGTTGTTGTTGAGACATACGATGAGAACGTCCTCAAGGTAGAGGCAACAAATGTTGTTCATTGCTATCGTAAATCTGGTCGGGACATTTGTGAGTCCAAACGGCATGACCATGAACTCAAAGCACACGTACATATTGTGGAATGTGATCTTCTTGATATCCTTGTTAGATACGCAGATCCAATGATAGTCGATGCATAAGTCAATTTTGCTAAAAAATTGGGCCCGACAGAGCCGGTCAAAAAGTTTGTCTGCTCACACAAGAGGACAATGGTTCTTGATGGTGATGTTGTTCAACACTTAGTAGTCCATGCACATCCGCATCTCTCAAGTTCTCTGATTTAAGTGTAGGTGCCGCGTAGGATGACATGGAGTGTCCATAAACCCCTTATCGAGCATCTCGTACAGTTGCTTCTTAGATTTGGTCCGCTTGTGGTTGCTTACTCGATAGGTCCCTTTCATCGTCGGTTTGCTACCCGTCTTTAGGTCTATCTCGTGGTTGATGTTTTCTTGCTGAGGTAGCTCAACTGGCAGTTTGTCAAGAAAAACCCCTTCAAACTCCTCAATGAGTGGCACAAACTCTTATTGAATGGCTACAAACGTCTTAGATACAAAGGTCGATGTGTTTACCGTAAAGTACAACTTCTTCCGCTTCTCCTACCTCCACGTGGACTAGCCACGCTTAGGCTCCGCGTCAAAGATACCATTTGGCCACGAGCAAAGAAATCGATTGGCATTAGTCATTTTCCTTTACCTCCTTAAAATAGAGAACTACTACATATTCCTCCATTGCTTCCACTCTGTTGCTTCCCATAACCATTGTTATGTTGTGGGCACTCGACCGGAGGCAGATACTAGTTTTTTCGCTAATAATGCTGACGTAGAACTGTTGCTTCTCCAGTCCACCAGCTAAAACATGCACATACAGGATATCTTGCCAAAGGATGATTTTGTGTTTGCTCACCGGGCAAGTCCTTTAGGTTATTCTGTCGTGTACATTTGCGATTTTCAGTTGGAGGGGTTTACGGAGTCGATAGATCTGCAGTTGTTTGTCAATTTTTTTTCAATTATCACCACTTTAGTTTGCAATATTAGCTTCCAAACCATGTGGTTGCTTGCAAAGCTGTACAAAGTTCCTGTATGGAATAGTGTTAGTACCGTTCTGCAATTCTTACAACTCCTTGGCTGTGCGTGTAGTAGTATCACCGATCTATCTTCCTTGTACCCCTCGTTAAACGTTGTGGTATGAGGAATCCTCATTTGCCATGATGTAAGCCACGTAGATGGGCGATCGGCTAGTGGAGGTATTCCTCACCAGACAGGAGTCCTGCTGACTAGACCATGCCCTTTGCCGTTTTCCAACTCCTCATTTTTTCTTTATGGCTTCCCCCACTGTTTGGCCTGTTGCTGTCATTTTCAGACATCGTGCGAGATGTGACCCGTTGATCACGTTGACCGATGTCGTGAATCGCCATCAGAGACAAGGTTTCTTTCGTCTACGACTTTCCTCTGGCATGATAACAATTGTGATTTGTGGGATTGCTAGCCATTGGATTCCTACATCCGAGCGTTGTTGTCAGTACCGTCGATGGGAACAACTGCTTCCATCATTAACAGAAGGTCATCTTGATAACAAAATGGTGATTGCTCACCAAATGTCTTGCCTGAGACTGTTTGCAGTAAAAAACCATAACTCATTGGGGTCGAGGTCACCGTCAGTGATGATTTTCCAAAAATTCCGTTTGTACTCTTCCACGCTTGAGCTGTGACTTAGGTGATGAAGCGTGTATTGTGCGTCAGACTCCTCATTCATCTATCCAAAGCGAGCAAGTGTATCGTGTGCAAAGTTTCTCCATGTTTGTCCGAGTGTGAGTAGATCATGCCACGTGTGATTTATGTGCTCGAGAGGTAGTACGCCAGTAGTAGATGAATTAAGAGCGACCCTGTGAGCCGTAGATCAAAATGCACCGGTCTCTTGCAGCCGTTGGATGGTCTTTAGATGGGATCACCAACTCAAGGCCGTGCCACACAAAAGTGAGGCCGCAAGGTTAATCTCCTTTTTGTCGTTGTTGACCCCATCAGTTGTGAAGTACACCTATAAGCCCGTTAGCCACATCCTGATTGTTGGTCCCTTTGAGTTTGTAGGATGAAACGACTCAAGAAGTGCTGGTTGAATATGGGATTCACTCAAGATTGGGTACATCTCTTGATGAGCATTGCTTCTCACGCATAGGAAGTTTGAAGCTCCTCCATTATCGCAATGAGTTGTTGGAGTAGATGGGTGTTGAGGCTCTTGAGTCTCAACTACTTTTGGTACAAGTCTTTGTGAACGTGAGCTTGTTTGCTGGTGCCTCCTATTGCGTAGATGTCACACCAATGGAAAACAGCGGGGCCGAAGGACTCGCCGATCACAAGATGTCCGTCACCGTGTCAGCCTTTGGGTTCATCGGTGCTATGCTATTTTCTATGAAAGCTGCCAATGTCGCCAGGTTCATCTAGAGAGCGTCATTGTTTGCGTGCTACTGATCCTCAATTGCGAGTCTTGTCGTGTGCTTGCTTTACTCACCGTTGCCATCGCAAGGTTAATGATCTTCCGAACAGTGGACCTGTATTGAAGACTTGTGTGAGGTAGTCACCTAGTAATGAATTCATGGTCTATCCATCCGACGCCACTCCACTCTCATACTAAGTGTTATGTCCAGTTGAATGTAGATGGTTGATAAGGATGCGGTAGGGAGCAGTAGAAAATTTGAGGATGTAGGAAAAATGGATGATTTGCATCAATTAGTAAGTACTATTTGATGTGAAGTGTCAAGTAATATGAGTACACAAACACGATGAAAAGAATAGCAATGAGGCAGATTTTGGGTCCTCAGCGCTTCATCCAAGCTAAGTGGGTGAAGTCACGCCATGAGTAGGTGCTTTGAGAAGCTCGCTGAAAAGTTGGGAAGCTCAGAGAGTATCAAGATGTGGTTCTATAAAAGTCCAACACTATCCACAAGTTGGACAAACAGTATCAATTAAATGATAGAGTTCACGACACTTATAGCGACCATTCAGGAAAGTGGCCAAAGTTGTTAGAGCTTTTAAGAACGGAACACCGGAGGTCGGGGCAGGTGGCCAGAGTACCCACAGCCATTCGGCATAAAAATGTTGAGGTCGATATGAGGTGGGCCACGCATGTAATGATAGAGCTGTCCACTCACGGAGTTCACGGACTCGTGTACGTTAGGGACATTGCGATCCATGCCCATGCAGATCCCTGAAGCAGACCCACCAAGTGCCGAAACCATTGTCAAGTGGTGGAGCCACCCACCAAGAGTTGCAAGACACTTGCTATGCCATATCGGGTGCTTCCTTGAGCACTATACACCTTCTGACCAGTCTCTAGAGATTTCTCTGTGGACTAGCTTTTGAGCTTGATTTGCATGTTTGTCTCTCACGTGCATCGGTTGTTGCCACAACATTGTTCCCCAACTTTGTTCTTGGAACACGTCATTGCAGATTACAGTAGCAAAGACGTCTCTAAGAAGTTTGTAGCTACAACACCACTAAACAACTTCCTCGAATAGACAGCAGTGCCGCTAATGACAACATGAGTAATCGTCATCACTAAAATGAAACCAGTACAATTGAGGCATAACAACAGGAGGGTAAAAGTAGCAGCCTGTACCACGGGCAACCATTGGCAACAATAGTGAGCATGGATAGTAGGGAGCTACTAAAGAAAACGACATCAACAATGTAAAATTGTAATAACATGCTGTAATGAATAGAGAAAACTATAGAAGGAAAGAGGAGTAGCGTGCGGCAATGACATGTCAGACCCCTCGAGACAGGTGATGAGCTTCTATTTCAACGGACTGTCCGTTACACGGGCGCCCGTGCAAGTGCTTGAACTTGCCCTATCCACGAAGTGGGAACCTCACTATGATAGTGATACAACGGTTAATGGCTCGAAGGTCCTCTTCCAGGTGTGGGGTGATGCTGAGGGGTATGAGCCCAATTATATGATTCACTACCAGACCGCCAACACCCGCCCGATTCAGACAGCCGCAGGAGCTATGCACGATCTTCTCTTTACCATTCTTTAGGAGAAATAGGATGAAATCGTTTCAGGGATAGCATAGAGAAGACCGACCATAGCTCTTTTTCGAAAACAGCATCGATAAGACCACAAATAGCTCTTGCAGGAATACCATAGAGAAGACCGCACATAGCTCTTGCCCGACTCACCCGTCACCCTTGTTACACCCATGTGGGATGGGTGACGGGGCCGACCCTTGCCGTGGATGAGAATAGATCCTAATAGTATTCAACACATAGACTGAAACCGCAAGGGAGTTCCACCCCTGATGCTAGGGAGTGTAAGAGTTTGTGGTAACATATTGCGTTTCACGATGCGTACATAATATCGGTTTGGTAGTGACAAATGGTCCTAGTTGTAGACGGTCGACACCAACATGCCAGGTGTGCACAAGCACACTAACCTATCTAATTAATTTGATCTCCTACCCTCATTGAGTTGCTTGAGTCTCTTGAGCTGCTTCTTTGGTCTCAGTAGTACTGTATCGCGTGGATGGGGGCAATGGACGCTGATGAGGGGCAATAAGCGAGCCCTTTGGTTGCGGTAATGATTGCATCCCCAATGAAGCCTCTCACCATCCTCTTTTCCTCCTCTACTTCCTCATCCTCTCCCTCCTTACCTATCTTAGCTTAGGATGTGGGCATCATCATGTAAGGGAAGAAGAGGATAAACATATGCGACCATGGGGGGTAGCAGTAATAGCAGCCGACAAGCAGTGGCAATGGATTCTTTGTCCATTGCTACAACTATGGGAGCACTCATCACTACATCAAGTGCTAACAATCCAGAACTGGAGCTGGATCACACCGCACATACACGGTGGGAAGCTTCTAGCACCATCCAGATAGGTTGCGCGGTGACCTCGATAGTAGCCCAACCTTCCACTGCTATATGCACCACAGACATGGACCCTTGGGACCGCACCATGACATGGCTTTGTCAGCTACTAGTGCTGCATACCCAGGGAGGTGTGAGTGTGTTGCTTGAGCTTGATGGTTCGTAGAAACCTTGTCCTACTATGTCCATTGTCCGTGATCATACTTGTGGCACAACTGAGTCGACTTGTGATGAGGATGGAAATGACAGTTTTAATAGGCCTGAATAGTCACATGTTTGTGTTGTTTTCGTTGTTCCAAGTTCTCTACAGAGCATCTAGTAGATGTAGAGTGCTCTATGTTTTTTTCAAAGACAAATCATGAGGTGCGTTGCACTTGGATCATTGACTTTGATGCCACCCATCATATGACCTGTCATCTTAGTGACTTTGTAGTGCTCAACCCCATTGCTTCAGACTAGTTTGTTTGCAAGAAATCTGGTCAATCACATCCTGTCGTGGGTGTTGGGGTGGTTCATTTTGATGGTACATCTTGTCCCCTATACAGTTGATGTTTTCTTCCCCCCCCCTGTTTTTGAGATCTACTTGCTATCTGTTCATGCTTGTTCCAGGATGGGTGTATACAGACTCCGCCATAGTGACTGATATTGACACGCATGCCATTGCTCTGCATGCCTTAGATATCAATGAATTTTATCTTGTGTCTCATTGCACTCCATCTACCTCTTCTCCTTCCCCTACATCTACATTTGTGTTTTGAACTGACGTGCTCTCCCCAAAACACCAGAGTTTGCTACATCTCTTCATTTTTTTGGTAGTTGATTTCAGACGTTGTGTCCAAGCTAATTTGACCCCTGCTTACCCTCGGTCTTGATGCAAATTCCTTCAAGAAGTTGCCGAAGGCCGGCTGTCTCCTTTGCACTCATGATAAAATGAATTGCTGCACTTATCATCATTCTTGGAAAAGCATCCGCTACAGTTGGTCTACTCAAATTTTCTTGGTCCCCTCCATGGTTATCCGTTTTCCAACATTGATGTGGTCAAAAAACTTGATCAAACAGCAACCGCAGCTACACATTGAGAGTTTCCCATGTAATTCCTCTCTTTGTAGAATCTCAAGAACATTTTGTAGATGCCCTTTATGTTCATTCGTGGTGCGGTTGTACACTGGGATGTCATCAAGATACACGATGATAAAGTTGTCAAGGTAAAACAAACCAATGTCGCTCATGGCCGCCATAAAGGGTTACAAGGGTGTTTGTGGGTCTCAACGGCATAGCCGTGAACTAAAAGTTCCCGTATCTAGTGAAAAACACCATCTTCTTGATGTTCTTATCATATACACAAATCTGACGATAGGCGTTACATAGGTCTCTTTTGGTGAAAGTTCTGGTCCCTCCAATTCAAACAAAACTTTGTCTGCTCAGAGAAGGGGGTATCGGTTCTTGATGATAGGATTATTCAATGCTCTTTAGTCCATGCACTTTCACATCTTGCTAGTTTCATCTTTACAATGAATACAGATTCAACATTGGATGACGTGGATCGCCTGGCTGTTTTTTAGCTTGGTCAATCTGTGGCACATCATCCAATAGGTTCTCTTGACCATCAATTGGCTGGCTTGCTTCAGGTCTACATGACAATCAACACCACATTGTGGGGGCAGCTCTGAAGGAAGCTTATCAGGAAAGACCATTCGAAGTCCTTGGCAAGCGATGCAATCACTTTTAAAATGGCTGTGAACTTTCAGGTATCAAGGACGATGAGGCTAATGTTCTTGCGTCCACTACTGTGAGCTCCTTTTGCTTCCCGTGTCTTGACGTGGACTAGCCACGTTTGCGCTCCACATAACAGGTACTTCTTGGCCACATCCAATGATATTTTTTACATGCATCATCTTGCAATTCTTGTACCTTTATCTACTACTGCTCCTAACCGCTATTATGTTGTGGGTTGCTCAGTTAGAGGCAGGTATCATTTCTTGCCATGAATGCTGGTGTTGTGTTGCTACTCCAATTTACTTGTAGATTGTGTCAGTACTAGAAACATTACACAAGGATGATTGGGTGGTCTCTCGTTGGGTAAATCCTTCAGCGTTTACATTGTGCAGGTCTTCAATTTTGAGTAAAAGTGGTTTGCAAAGTTGACATATGTAAGTAGGTCTGTCAACGGTTTTTCTTCAAACACCCTTTGTAGTGGGAGACCCGGTTTGATCCTCCCACCTCGTGATAGCAAGGGGGTGGCTGCGAGCCACCCCTCGCTATTGCGAGGGTTGGCCGGTGGCGAGCCACCTGCTGGCTACCAGCCGGCTGGCTGCCGGCCGACTGGGTGGCCGGCGGCTGGTCTAGTGACCGGCCAGCCACCCGCTGGCGAGCCACCAGCTCCAAATTGTGCTGGTGGCCCGATCGGCATCCAGGAGGCCGCGATGCCTCAAGGGTTTACGCCTGTGCCCTTATGCCCTTGTCCTTGATTTCCCTCCTCGCTTGCAAGAGCAAGCAAAGACGAGGGATAGAGCGAGAGCAAGAGCAAGGGGTGCCGGTGTTTAAAACATGAAACTCGAGTTTGTTTAGGTCAAACTACAAGTTTTGAAAGCAGAAAACTCATGCAAGCTCACGAGTTTGGGGTAATGCACCCCATTTTTGACTTACCCCTTGTTCTGGGTTTGGACCCAGAACAAGGGGTAAGTCAAAAATGGAAATGGGCCTCTTGAGACTTGAGATATTCAAGTCTCCCTAGAAGGGTTGTTGATGAATTTCACCCCCAACAGTGACACAGAGGGGAAAATCCTTTGAGGGAGCTCTAGATGCCATTCTGCAAATTCCGACGATGACCTATGTGTATGAGCTAGAGACACGACGTGTTCAAGTGGTTTTCAGAGCAGGAGGATCCTCGCAGCCAGGTGTCTGACGGTTTTGGCGGCTACAAGAGATGTAAGACGTCGCGAGCAGTTGTAAGAGAAGTAGAAACACCATAGAGGGATACGTTCTTGAACATTAACATTTGAAGCATCGTAAATTACGTTGGAAAGCTATAGAGAAGCTCTGCTTTTTGTATGAGCTCCTCTAAGCTTCTCCCACTTGCTAGGGCGCTAGGTGGGCTTTTCCTAGACGGATTGGGGAGTGCCCACCTCCAAACCACCAACTCTTTCCCTCTTCTCAAGGCTCCCTCCTCCCTCCTTCATCCAAAAATTGGGAGAGTGATTCTTTCCAAGGTTAGGGACTCTCACGGCCTACGAACACATGAAAAAGAGGGATGGTGATACCTTGAAGACTTTTGGTAGCTTTCCTAATGTCGCTGGCTAAGGGAAGACGTTTCCAAGAGGCACGAGGCGTGCTAAGAAGACTTAAGAGGAAGCTGAGGAAGGAAAGAAGATGAAGAAGAAGACAAGGACAGTGAGGGAGGAGCGTGTGAGGGTACAAACTCTTAGCTAGAGTTGACCCCCCTCCTCCTCACCTTTTTGAGCGATGCTCAATTTCTTGTGGACTCTTAATCTTAAACTTGCTTTCTTTTTCTGGGCTTTTAAGCCTGCCTACTGTCATGAGTCACAGCTTAAGGTATTGGCTAGAATTCATGTGATTGTGCCAACTGTGGAGGTTTAGAATAACAATGTTTTTGTACCACATAATTGTGCGGACCGTAGCGGCCCTGAAAGATAGGAAGAATTTTTACAATTGTCTCACCGATCGTGAATTCAAGGTGACTGTGGGAGGAGACAACTCCTCGAGGTTGTGGGGTGACCGTCACAATGGTCTTCATGTGCTAGTTGCACGGGTGACAGAATGGCAGGTGTCGGACCGTCCAAGACCCATTGGGGCAAGGTGGTGACGCCCTCACCACATGCCCTCAGCGGAATCCAAAATTTGGGAGTTACCGCTGTGAGCATGGTCGTCAAACCAAAGGCAAACGTACCACCAAATGCAACCCTTGATAAACTTGGAAACACCAAAAAGCATGCTGAAGCCAAAAAAATACTTGACGAGCACATCGACGTATGAAACCACGACTCCCAAGAGACCATGGACACACTCGAGGAGAACCGCCCGAGCGTGGACCTTGACAAATAGCACAACATCCATGATGGTGAAGGCGACAAGGATTGTGATTATCACCATCGTCATGTGGAAAACTTGAGCCAATCACTTGAGAAGGGCAAGAGGCTTTCCAAATTGCTTGAAGTTTCCGACAGTAGGAAGGCTACCGACAGTGACGAAGGTGTTGAAAGCAGCCATGCGAGAAGGTTTTGCGAACACGAGCTGGATGACGTCGCCACAGAGGCAATTTGTAATGACCATTGGAGGCTTCCTGAGTTGGTAGCCAAGGCGGCAAGCTGACTCAAGAACACAACTGACGGTGGAGGTGCACCACCACCATGAGGAGTGGTGACAGCCCCCCCTTCCTACAATGTGGCTGCAATGGGGCAGACCAATACCCATTTGGGTTTCATTGCTGATGATGGCCTCCTCCAAAAGGTGGGACTCCTTGGAGGCATGCACGAGAACAGTACCCTCCTATAATGGGTAATGGTTCACGGATAGCTCGAGGCCCTTGAGGCTATTGTCGATGATCTGACGACATCAGTGGTGAAATTCACGTTTGCCAACCTGCTAGGACACGTCGGATAGAGCATCACAGACCTCAACCAAGATTGACACCTGCAGCACCTGGCTACTCATGAGGCAATTCGCAGATGTGACGACCTCAACAAGGCGTTGTAGAGAGTGACCCAGGCGCAGCTGTAACAGCAATTGCAACAGGTCGCATGTTTTGATGTCATTGCCAGTGGCAACAAGGAAATGCCTATCTCGACGATTTCGGAGCCGGTCATGAACACGTCCTTCCTCCATAGTGTGGAGATCTTTCAGGAGGGGGTGGAGCTGATTACTTGGATGAATCACATTGAGCGTGTTCTGCGTTTCCACAAGGCACCACTCGGTCAGTGGGGCAATGTTGCCATGACACGCCTTGAGGAAAAGCTCTTCAAGTGTGCGGTCAAGGAGTAGGGTACATAGCAACCACACCTTGAGTGGTAGTCCATGTCGTGGGAGGTCTTATGAGCTACCATGTGCAAGAAGTGTACCCAACATGAGGAGGTGTAGCATGCCTTCCAGAAGACCAATGTCTTCAGGCAGCTAGGTAGCTCGCTTGAGGCCTACTTGAGCAATTTCACCGCACTCTTTGAGGAATCCAAAAGCTTCACGGAGGGTAATGGGATCCAGAACTTCAAGTACCTGGAGTACTTGCTATTGGAGTACTTGCGTGATGGTCTGGTCAGTAAGAAGCTGAAGGACAAGGCCACCCCAATGGCCACCGGCCAAGCTTGGACAAACTGGAGGGCATTGTGCGACTACGTTAGCAAATCGTCTTCATCGAACCCAAAGTGCTGCTTTGATGCACTACCAATCGTGCGTGCATAGCAAGGCAGAGTACACACACTGTTTTCAGAAAATCATCACCAACGAGGCATTCCCTCCAAAAACACTGTTTCCATTATAACATCAGCCTTAAGAATGACATCTAGCAAGCAAGTACCATATTCAGTATCGAAGACAAACTTTCTTCAATGCTTGCATAAGCTCATAGCATCAATGGTGCTACCTAGAATGCATGGATGCCATGTTTCAACACCCGGCGACACCAAACCACAATCCTTACCATGAGGAGGAGAGTCACAGTCAATAGAGTCCGATGGTAATCGATGTCGTCAATGAGCATGACCAAAGGGTGTGATGGACTTGGAGGAAACCAGGAAATATCTTGCACGTTTGTTGCAAGCATAAACAAAAGGCCAAAAATGGGAGGATTTTGTTAAAAAAGATGAGTCGAGAAATGGCAAAGGATAGGAGTAGATGGAAAAGCTCCTATGAGATATGAATAGTTTACGCCAATCACTTACCCATCCGAACGGCTTCCATTGCTGCAGAAAACAGTCCAGGAGATTGCAAAGTTCGAGGAATACGAGGATGACCAGCCGGCAACAACACTATGGTTCCAAGAGAGGAGTTACAAAAGTCGCAAAATGGTACCAGCCTTACCAAATGAGGGGTCCTCTTCCACTTACATCAACAATGAAATGTCTCATAATCTTGGCTTGAAGAGCAAACCACCGGTGTTTGAAGGAAAACTTTCTGAAAGATGAATCTAGATTCAACGACACCACGAACCTCTCCCTCTCCGACCGGAAATAGTGGATGAGTATAGGATGTAATGGTATGGAGGTCTTGCCCAATGAGTGAACAATTGAATATTCCAGGGCAAAGTTTCTTGTATTGACCGAATCTGGGAGTAGACTGGACTTTTGGTGTATTCCACAGTAGCATAAACTTCAGGAGAGGACACTTGCATCTGATTGAGTGACCCACAATGTAGTGGCATCCGCCACTACATTATGAGAAGCAACAGAGGAGAAAGCAGAAGAGGAAGTTTAAGCTGTCACAACACAACATCGCACAGTACAAGTATTGCTTGATGTGGCCAAGAGACCCCCCGACAAGGAGATAATGCATGTCTAGTCCATGTGGAACCTGGAAAAGTGGGCAAAATCACTGCAATTGAAGTAGCAAACTTGGCCATCTCACGTACCTCAAAACCGGTGAAGTTTGTAGCATACTGGAGAAGTTTGTACTCCTAGTAAAGGATTTTAAAGGAATAATATCCGCACAGACTTCCCCTTGGTTACCTCTGAGCAACGGCGTTATCATTCCTTCAAAATTCCACGGCGTTATCCTGAGAGGGCTATGGTCAGCATTTTCTTGACGACACCCCCTCCCCCCCCTTCCCTGCAAAACCCTCTAGTGTATTGGGGAAGTGTATCGGGGAGTGTATTGGAGGAACGAGCTTTTTTTTGAACTTGTGTAGCGCCAGGTCTGCACCTCCCTCCTAACACACTAGTATAGAAAAGAAGGCTCCCCCAGCTACAGTCTCCAATACACCACCCCAATACACTTTCAGTTGCTGGGGAGGGGGGGATCGGGATATAAAGACCTGCCCCCGCTCCCCCCCCTCCAAAGTAGACGAGTGTATCACGGGAGTGTAGCTGGTAGTGTATCTGGTAGACAGGAAAAAAATAGACTTGTGTACATCTACATTAAGTACTCGTAAGCCGTCGATTTCAAGTTTCCAATGTCTCTCACTTTTTCCACATAACCAGTTGTAAGACTGTACACAAACATTCTAGTGTACTTTGACCCCGGCACAACGGGATCCGAAGTGCATCCCCGCCCCCCCCCCCCCCCTCCCCACGCAAAACCCTCCCATGTATTGGGGAAGTGTATTGGGGAGTGTATTGGGGGAACATTTTTTTTTGGACTTGCGTAACGGCAGGTCTGCACCTCCCTCCAAATGCACTAGTTTCAAGGAGAAGACTCCCCCAAATACACTCTCTAGTACACCACCCTAATACACTTTCAACTGTTGGGAGGGAGGGGGGGGGTCCCAGATAGAAGGAAACCCCCCACCCTCCAAAGTGGATGAGTGTATTGCGGGAGTGTAGCTGGGAGTGCACATCTTCTGCATTGGCCTTAACAACAACACGACATATCCTCGTCCTACTGTAGACAGCAGCAGCTGTCTTGTCCTTCTCTATGCCTAGTGTCACAGGCATCATCTGTCCCCTTGGATTCACTGCATCTACAGTTGTCATGATTGCGATGTCAGCAACCACTACCCTCCCATCCCAATCTGCTCTTTGCCATTAGGTCAGATGTGGCCCTCTGTGTGTGTGTGTGTGTGTGTGTGTGTGTGTGTGTGTGTGTGTGTGTGTGTGTGTGTGTGTGTGTGTGTGTGCACGCACACGCACGCGAGCGCGGGTGTGTGTGTGTGTGTGTGTGTGTGTGTGTGTATGTG
>SZWC01009957.1:19724-40790 GCA_023375785.1 Penium margaritaceum
TGTGTGTGTGTGTGTATGTGTGTGTGTGTGTGTGTGTGTGTGTGTGCACGCACACGCACGCGAGCGCGGGTGTGTGTGTGTGTGTGTGTGTGTGTGTGTATGTGCACATGCCCTCCTGCCCTGCCTTTGCAATGCCTTCTCATTGTTTCTTTCTGGGGGGATTTGTGTGATGGGATGGGTTTCCTTGCGGTGCAGCGCTAAGCTTAGCTTCAGAGTCTCCCATTTCATCACGCCTACTGGGACAAGGGAAACCCTGTCGAGCGTTCATTGGAAGAATGGCAGCATGCCCGTCAAAAAGAGCAGTGTGCTATGCTTAAGTAAAGCTATAGCAAAAGCGTGCTACACTCTAAGCAGTCCTCACTGCTCAGCGCGAAGCTGAGGAACTCTAGCATTGCAAGCAAGGCAATAAGGACACATTCACAGATAATTTCAAAGATCTTGTCATGAAACTCCTCCAGCCCACTCCCCTCTCTATCCCTGCTGCTTCCATTGCCCCTGGTGTTACTACTGCCTTTGCTACTATCCCCGCTTCTGTATCCTCTACCTTTGGTTCACATTTTTATCACTCTCATCCCCTCGCTTTAGTTGCCGGAGCTGGCAACGCAACAACCAAAGCTCTTGTATAGCCTGCTCACCATGATAGAAACTAAAAAAATCCACAAACCCATTGTAGTACTTCTCTCTCCTCCTTCTGGAATGTACACTTCAGTGATAGGGCTCAGGGCAAGCAACTCTGGGAGTACTACCATGTCCCAATCCTTCTGGTGTTCCATCTTTGTCCCTGTTGCATCTGATTCATTTTGTTTTTTTGGAGGCCAGAAGATATTGCTGACATGATTGGTACCTACTATGCTGACATAGTGTGCAGCACAACTGTAGACATTGTGAGTGCTTATGCCCTCATTAGGTGTTCCAAAGTTGTAATCGGACATGCTACTAAGAGATTTCTCATCGCCGAGTTCAACGAGCTTGTGATGCACGCTGAAGAGACTGCCGGGGCCTACTAGGATCACAGTCTCAAGTTTCCGTTGACAGTGGATCCAAAGAATCTGGCCAGCTGTCCACCTTCCTTGGCATTGTCAAATAAATCATCCCTAAACTCTCCAACATCTTCCGTGAAGTCAAGGCTCCAGAGCTTGAGTTTCTTGCTATCGATGCTGACCCCTGATGAGTCCTCACCAGGCATTGGTGCCCTCTAGGAGTTGACAACACAACGTTTCACCATCAAGTTGTTGAAATAGTATGCACCTTGTCCACTGCCTAGCTGGCTAGCTACACATACAGACAAGGCATGCACTGCTCTATGGAGTATGTCCCCTTGGTCTGTTCTGAGATGGGCCAGGAATGCACAGCCCATAATGGGTATGTCCCCTGTGGCTCATCATAGGAACCATTCCTTTTTGGCTTGGTTGAATAGGCTCCGGAGTCTCAAACGAAAGGTAGCGGGTTCAAACCCCAAGACGGCCGCAATTTTCTTTGTGGCCAAAACTGGGACAGGAAGCTTCTAGGAAGCTTACTAGAGCCTGCCTTGAGGATGACACTTGGCGGTCTAAGGACGCGCCAAGTAGGACTGTAGGTTGAGGTTGGCTCCAGTGGAGCCACTACAAGCAAAAGCTTTAGCAAAGCTCTGCAAGTATGAAAGCCTGTGCCTCCCATGCATCCATTTATAGTTCTCGCCTTTGAGACTCCTCACAGAGTGTCCAACCAAAGGTAGACACTAAAGACCAACATGCGGACTTCGTGAGGTTGCAAACCAAACGAACCTAAAGTGTGGATCCCTCGTTCGAGGGTAATATGTTATCTTGGTTGCAATACCAAGAGCGGTTGGCGGCCTCCCATGTCGGGACCCGTTTTCTAGACCGTTGCTATCTGGCGCATTGACAAAGGGTTATGGGCCCACACTTCTGGTTCTAAGGCACGCTTCCAAGACCGACTAGCGCGTGGTCTTGCAGGGCGCACAGGTACAATAGGGAAACAACCATCGGACGGCTCCATCTGCTCCATCGGCTCTATCGGCTTCTTCAGGTAGGGTGTGCGCACGTGGCGGACTAGGGGACGAGGAACAACTCTATCCATGTTGGACACAACCCTCGAGCCCCAACGGGATTAAGGTCTACCCCTTTCTAGAAGGTGGTACGACCCCGAGTCCGTTCTCTCACCACGGCACCATCGCCTTAGGCGATCATTGGCGGGAGGGGAATGCAACGGAATCAACTGCACCTTTTGACAACGGTCGCAGTCTACAGCCTCATCAGCCTCATCGGCCTCAACAAAGCAGAGTAGCAGCGAAGCAGAGAAGACGAGCAACCGTCGGAAATGGCGGATCCGACTCCAGCCCGCCTTGAGGCGGGTATGTCCAAATTCACGAGGACAGGTTTTCCTTTGTGGAAATGGCAGTTTTAGATTGTCATGAACGTGCGTGGCTACCTCGACATCGTAAAAGGGACCAAGACAGCACCAGCCGATGTGACCGTGACGACGCATGCGGCTGACCTTGCTGCATGGACGATGAAGAACAACATGGCTCTCACCATTCTTGTGACGTCCATCAACGAGACTCAACACTCCCACATCACAGGATGCACGTTGGCTGCCGAGGCCTATGCAAAACTTGCACGCGTGCATCAATCGAACACCCTAGCAAACCGACTCTTCATCTTCCAACGGTTGATGTCGATGAGGGTGAGCGAAGGAGAATCGATACCCGCATTTTTGTAGTCGTTCAACAACGTGCTACAAGAGGTCCAGCAAATGGAATGGAATCTCGACTCCAACATGCGTGCCATGATCCTTCTAATGGCGCTACCGGAAAGCTGGGGGTCCTTGATCACCGTATTTGATGGTTGGAAGGAGGCAGATCTGACGTACGAGGCTGTCGCCAAACACGTCCGCAACGAGTCCATGCAACGCAGTGGTAGTGAGGCAAACATCTCAGCCTATGCCTCTCGCTTTGGTGGACAAAGTGCAAGCTCTTGCTCCAGTCAAGGCAACAGCGGAAGCGGTGGCGGTGGAGGGAAAGGCAATGGTGGCGGGAAGAGTTCCAAGAAGCCCGGCAACTGTCACAACTGTGGCAAGGCTGGGCACTGGGCTAGGGACTGCCGTAGTCCCAAGAAAGAAGGCGGGAGAAAAGGTGGAAAGAAGAAGAAGGAGCTCACCAACATGATGGCTAGGGGCCTGCCCATGAAGGGCGCAGCGATCCTTAGGCCCGGGGCATTTTTCCTTGACTCAGGCACCAACCACCACTCATCAAAAGAGAAGGGTGGATTTGTCTCCATGGCCTAATCTGTCATGCGCATCAAGTGTGCAAACGGCGGCGTCATCCAAGCCATGGGCGAAGGAGACAAGGTGATCACGTTCAACGTGAATGGTGCGAAGAAGGGGGTCAACCTTCAAAAAGTGGTGTACATGCCCTCCTTCGTAGCCAACCTGTTGTTCGTGTCACAAACCATCGACAACAACATGACAGTGGTGTTCACCAACAAGGAAGCGGTGGCCCTAGAAAACGAGGACATCCAGATTTTGTACACCAAAGACGACCTCATGCTTCAAGTTCCAAGAGTCGATGACCTCTACGTGCTTCAAACCAAAGTCACCAAGGCGTTGGATGAGGCACTCGCATGTGCCACCAAGAGAGTGGCACAAGAGCCAAAGGATGCACCGCTGGCGACCGCTGCAACCGCCACATCAACCAAGGACACTGACGCTGAGCTGTGGCACCGGCGATTTGGCCATGTGGCCAACAGCATGCTGCAGAAGATGCAGGAGCAAGAGGTAGTCCGCGGAATGGAAGGGTGCACCATGAAGCATGGTAGAGGATGTGCATTGTGTGAACTTTGCCTCCAAGCGAAGGCAAAGAAGAAGCCGTTTGGGAGAGGAGGTCAACGAGCGAAGCACGTCTTGGAACTGATACACAGTGACGTGTGTGGACCCTTCCGCACACCATCTAACGGAGGAAGCAAGTACTTCATGACCTTCATTGACGACCACAGCCGCAAGTTGTGGATCTACTTCCTCAAAACAAAGGAAGAGGTCAAGGAGAAGCTCCTCGAGTTCGTCGCCATGGTGGAGGGGCAAACGTCCAAGAAAGTGAAGACGCTCCGAAGTGACAACGGGGGTGAGTACGAGGCATGCAAGCCTTGGATCAAGCATCATGGCATCCGCCACGAGCAAACCACCCCTTACAACCCCCAAAGCAACGACGTTGCCGAGAGGATGAACCAGGCCCTACTCGGCATGGTGCGAAGCATGCTCTTTGATACCAAGCTCCCACCTTGCTTTTGGGCAGAAGCAGCAACAACGACCTGCTACCTCTTGAATCTCACACCAGCAACCGCCTTGCGGAAGCGTGGAAAGGAGCAAGACAAGCACCTAAAGACCCCACAAGAAGCATGGTCGGGAAAGAAACCCAACGCATCTCATCTGAAGGTGTTTGGGTCAACTGCATGGGTGAAGATCCAGTCGGGAGAAGGTGGAGGCAAGCTTGACGCACGTTCCAGGAAGTGCATCATGGTTGGGTACGACACATCACACAAAGCCTATCGGCCTTGGGACAAGGCAGTACGCAAGCTCGTGAGGAGCCGCGGTGTTGTGTTCGACGAACGCACCCTTGGAAAGGGAGAGCTGCTGGACCCGACCCTTGCTCCTAAAGCGGGAGAGTGGATAGTGTTTCTTGAGTCTGGAGACCAAGCACCCGACAACAGGCTCGCTTTGCCAGTGGGTAGTGGGAATGGGAGAGCAGTTGTGGAGGATGACGCAGCATCTGACATGGATGCGGATACCGAGGCGTCCAGGGCTTTCGAGTCTGACATGGATTCTGACGACTCTTCTGATGACGAGGACGACAACGAAAACAAACCACCACATGTGGAAACACCAGCACCAAAGCAAGAAGCCGCACCACTACCTCGGCGCGGTTTGCGACCAAAGAGAGCACCTTTGCGGTATGAGGATGATTGGACCGGCCTTAGCTAGTCGTGCATGGCTCAGGGAGAGCCATCCACAGTGGCGGAGGCGATGAATGGCCCAGATGAGGCCAAGTGGAAGGAGGTAGTGGATAGCGAGCTCGCATCCATTGCCGAGAACGGCACGTGGGTGCTGGTGGATAGACCTGACAAGGCCCACGTGGTGGGATCCAAGTGGGTCCTTCGAGTGAAGAAGAAGCAAGACGGCAGCATCGACAAGTTCAAGGCAAGGGTAGTGGCTAAGGGGTTCTCTCAACGCATGGGCTCCGAGTACGATGAGACATTCGCGCCCGTCGTGACCTTTGCCTCCATTCGCTCTCTCCTTGGCATTGCTACCGCAAAGAACTTGGAGATACACCAAATGGACGTCAGGACAGCTTTCCTTTATGGGAAGCTTGACAAGGAAGTGTTGATGGAGGTGCCCGAAGGAGTCGAAGCTCCCAAGGGCAAGGTGTGCAAGTTGGTGAAAGCGCTCTACGGATTGAAACAGGCCCCAAGGATGTGGTACAAAGAGATGGATGGTTTCATGACCGGCCTCTCCTTCGCGCATTGCCACAATGACCCGAGCATGTACGTGCGCGATAATGGGAGAGGGCTGATGCTGGTTGCGCTGTACGTGGATGATCTGATCATCTGCTCGTCTTCGGTCGAGCTGTTGGTTGAGCTAAAGTCTGACCTCAACAAAAGGTTCAAGATGAAGGACATGGGTCCTCTCGAGTACTACCTCGGGATTGCCATCCACCGCAACCGAGTAGTAGGCACCATGGAGCTCAACCAAACCAAATACATTGGTGAGATACTGAAGCGCTATCACATGGAAGACTGCAAACCTATCAGCACCCCAATGACGACTGATAAAAAGCTGAAGGCCTCCATGTCGCCAAGCAACAAAGCAGAACAATGGGAGATGCAAGACATCCCCTACCAGTCCGCCGTGGGCAGCATCATGTACGCGATAGTAGGGACTCGTCCGGACATCTGCTATGCTGTGGGACAAGTGAGCAGATTCGTGGCCAACCCTGGGCCACAACATTGGCAGGCAGTCAAGCGCATCTTGCGCTACCTGCAGAAGACACGTCACATGGGCCTCATCCTTGGAGGTCAAGAAGGAATGGATCCCCTTCGCTTGAAGTGCTACACGGACGCTGATTGGAGAGGAAATCTCGACGACGGGAAATCCACCTCTTGATACGTGTGCATCTTGAATGGCGCTGCCATCTCATGGGCCAGCAGGAAGCAGGATTGTGTTTCTGTATCCACGGCTGAGGGAGAGTACGTTGCTCTGTCTGAGGTGTGCAAGGAGACTCAATGGCTGCGCAGCCTGCTTGGCGAAATGACAGTTCCACAGAAGGATGCCACGGTCGTACACGTGGACAACATGAGCGCCATCTCGATGGCTGAAGACGAGATCATCTCCCGGCGAACAAAGCACATCGACATACGTTACCACTACTTACGTGAGCTGGTCATGAAGAACGTGGTGGACTTGCAGCACTACGGAACAAAGAGCATGCTTGCTGACTGCATGACTAAGCCGCTGGAGAGCGACTTGTACTATGCAGGCATTCGTGGATTCGGCATGAGGTGTGCGGCAGAGGAAGGGTGAGCCCAAAGGCATTGATGGAGCCCAGTAAGCAACAGATGGACAGAGGTGCAAGGGAGAGATTTGTTGAAATAGTATGCACCTTGTCCACTGCCTAGCTGGCTAGCTACACATACAGACAAGGCATGCACTGCTCTATGGAGTATGTCCCCTTGGTCTGTTCTGAGATGGGCCAGGAATGCACTGCCCATAATGGGTATGTCCCCTGTGGCTCATCACAGGAACCATACCTTTTTGGCTTGGTTGAATAGGCACCGGAGTCTTAAACAAAAGGTCGCGGGTTCAAACCCCACGACGGCGGCAATTTTCTTTGTGGCCAAAAATGGGACAGGAAGCTTCTAGGAAGCTTACTAGAGCCTGCCTTGAGGATGACACTTGGCGGTCTAAGGACGCGCCATGTAGGACTGCAGGTTGAGGTTGGCTCCAGTGGAGCCACTACAAGCAGAAGCTTTAGCAAAGCTCTGCAAGTATAAAAGCCTGTGCCTTGCATGCATCCATTTACAGTTCTTGCCTTTGAGACTCCTCACAGAGTGTCCAACCAAAGGTAGACACTAAAGACCAACATGCGGACTTCGTGAGGTTGCAAACCAAACGAACCTGAAGTGTGGATCCCTCGTTCGAGGGTGATATGTTATCTTGGTTGCAATACCAAGAGCGGTTGGCGGCCTCCCATGTCGGGACCCGTTTTCTAGACCGTTGCTATCCGGCGCATTGACACAAGTGGAGTGCCATGTACAAACAAATGATTGGCCATTCTGCTGTTGATGTAGCTGCCACTGTTGTTTCACCTGGCCTTGCCTCCAAACCTGCTGCGACTTCCATGTTGTTTGTCTCTTCTTTGGCACATTTCTTGTCATCGATCATCCGAAATGGGGGAGAAGGGGTCGGGCAACGTCAAAGGTTGGAACTCTTGCGGGAGTTCTTGTTATGGCCCTGGCAGGGGTGAAGCTACAGTGTCCTACTCTTCTGCCACCTCTTCCTCTAGCGTTGATAGATGCTATGACTACAATACGTGTAGAAACTCTTGGTATATGTGCCATGAACCACCAGATGAAGCTAGAAATCGTAGGCAGCAAGTTGGGGCAGCAACATTGTTGATGCAGCGTGCGGGCTTCCACGCTCGTTTCTTAGTCTGCTGCCCCCTTAGTCTGCCACACTAAAGTCTGAGTGCTCTGGGCTTGTTACTCGGAAATGTACACGCCATTGTTAGCGCCAGACAGTAGCTAATACATGGAAGTAATTGATTAGGAATGAAGAATGAGACACAATAGGAGACCCCTCCAAGAACTAGCCTCCCCCAGCTTTGTAGAGCTTGTTACTCAGTTCACCAGCCAATCAGAACATAACTCTATTTTTAGGCTGGCATGTTTACTCGATGTGCCCTGTTAGACGGCCAAAAGCCCAAAACCTGGGCGTCATCCGTTTTGCCTAGAAATTGAACCATACAACAATATCAACAATGCGAATGCAGTCATGTGGTCAGAACCAGTTAAAAAAATAATAGTGAGGAGTTATGACTGCCCAAACCCAGGTAGTGCCTACGCTAATCCCTGGTGACAACAGTGCCACGCCAGCATGAGATTTGGATCCTAAGCAGAGCAGGATGCTACAGACACAACGGTACAGTCAGATCCAGCATTGGACACATGCAGACAACATCCACAATGGCAGTGACCGCTGGTGGTCCGACCGCCGAGGAGGCCTACCAATGGAGCTGAGCAAGTTGCCAGAGGGAGGAGGCTCCGTCAAACTGCGTTTCGTCCTCAGCGTGCGTCGACTCTACCGGACGACACTCAAGTAGCGTCGAGTCTCGCCATCAGTCATCTGCATGCCAATGTACACAAGCCGGTAGGACACAACAGATCAGAATGAGAGGTGTGAGAAAAAAACCAACACTCCCCCATGACTCATGGGCGCAGTGCACATGGACGAGCAGCAACACATTCAACAGATAGACTTCCCCACGGCACGGAGAGACGCAGGTAGGAACAAAGAGTGTGACTCACAGACGCACACCTACCAGACTCACAACCTTCTTGAACGAGTCACGCTTCAGTGCCTTGGTCAAGAAGTCAGCCAGCTGCCGTTTTGTCTCAGCCCACACAATGTTGACGCTGCCATTGTGCAACAACGAGCACACATAGTGATATTCAACATTGATGTGCTTTGTGAATGTGTGATGCACACCGTCATTGTCGGAAATGGCCATGGCAGTGCATCAACATCGATGTGCTTTGGCATTGGAGCAACATTGATGTGCTTTGGCATTGTTATTTTCACAAAGCAACGTGATGGATGCGACGGACTGACGCAACTTAGACAATGTACAACGCAACCACACGCTCTCACATGAGCTTGAGACAAGGGCCACATACTTAGCCTCAATAGTGCTACGTGCAATACACCCATGCTTGCCATTGCGCCAGGACACAGCCATGCAACCAACCAGAAAGATCTAGCCTATGCGGCTCTTGTCGTTCGGACTGCCGGCCTAGTCACTGTCGGTGTATGCCCACCGCGACCAATGACGGCTGTGAGTGGAACATGAGACCTCGCCGTGGAGTTGAGATGACATAACGCAACATTCTGATTGTGGCCTCAGAGTGGAGGCAACGCGGAACTTGAGAGAACTGAGCTAGGAGGTTGACGTCGAATGTAATATCTAGGCGTGTCGTCATCACCAAGAACGTCCGTTACTCGATGACTCGTAGATACCTGGTCACATCAACTGGCTCCTCCACAACAGCTGTGTCAGAGGTCTTTACCTTCACCTGGCCATCCGGTGAAATGGGCGAAGACAAACTTGACACGAGGGACAGGTCCTTGACGAAGCAAGTGGATAGAGTCTGTACATAGGCAGCCTGGTGGATGTATAGGGTACCTTGGGAACGATTATGCGCGAGCTCCATACTCGAGAAAACTCGGGAATAACCGAGATCCTTAATCTGGTAGGCGGTGTACAGCAGGTTCTTGACATGCAGGATGGTAGCCATGTCTGGCGACGCAATGAGAAGATTGTCAACATAGACCAGGACAGCGGTGAAGGCCTGGCCTTGTGCGCTGATGAACAGTGCGGGGCCAGCAGTGCTACACAGGAGGCCGCCGTGGATGAGCGTGCGACTAATTTCCTGGTTCCAGTACCGAGGCGACTGCCTTAGGCCATAGAGGGTCTTCCGCAGGCGCCAGACCTTCCCAGTGTCATCGTCAAAGCCTGAAGGTTGCACCATGTAGAGCTCCGCTCCCTCCAGTGAGCCATGAAGGAAAGTGTTTCTTACGTCCATTTGATGTAGTTTCCATCCGTGTTCGGTAACCAGGCTAAAGAGTGCTCGGCTAGTGGAGAAGTGGCCGACTAGGGAAAATATCTCGTCGTAAACAACCCCAGGACCACAACAAACCCCTTCAATGTGTGGCGGGCCTCATACTTGTCCAAGGACCCGTCCGGCTTCCAGTTGCGCCAGAAGACCAATTTGCCACTGATGGCCTTCTGACCTAGAGGGAGATGAACAAGGTCGTACAGGTGGTGCTAACGGATAGCGGTAAGCTCGTCAAGGCATCACCCTAGTGTGCAGCCTTGGGGGAGGCTTGAACCTCGCGTAGGGTGGCAGGGTCCTTCGGGCGTGCCGTGGAGTGGACTAGAAGGATAATTGCATCTCGAGCCCCTGGGGGGATGTGTGTGAGTGCAGCCGTGACGGCATGCCGATGCTCGTGATGGAGCATGGCGTAGCCTAGTGCGGAGCCCAGGTGGATGTCTGCAATGATGGCCGAAGTGGTTAGGCCGAGGGCCTTGGTGCCAGGGTCCCCACTCACTATCGTAGGAGCGGAAGAGACACATGGGGCGACGGGGGGCCGAGGCGCCACAGGGCGTGGTGTGGCGGTCTGCGCACTCACTGACGGCCTGAGTCGGAGGCTGCCACCTGGGCCTTGCCAATAGTGCAGTAGGCCAGGAGATGGCACCGAGTGCATGGTGTTGGTGGAGGTGAATGGGGTTGTTGGCCCGGAGGGACCAGCGGACGCGAGTGGAGCTGTCCAACCGGAGGGTCCAGTGGATGTAGACGGGATTGCCAGTGTGGAGGGGCCGGCGGACGCAACTGGGGCTGCCGGCTCGGAGGGGCCAGTGGACACGACCAAGGCTACTGACTCGGAGGGGCCAGTGGACGCAGACGGATGTGTTGTCCCGGAGGGACCAACAGACGCGGACGGGGCTGTTGGCCCGAAGAGAACAACGGACGTGATTAGGGCTGCCGGCTCGGAGGGGCCAGCGGACACAACCGGGGCTGCCGGCTCTGAGGGGTGAGTGGATGCAGATGGATGTGTTGGGCCGGAGGGACCAACATACGCTGATGGGGCTGCTAACCCGGAGAGACCAGCAGACGTGACTGGGGCTGTCGGCGCAAACGGGCCAGCGGACGCGACTGGGGCTACCGGCTCGGAGGGACAAGCAGATAGGGCTAGGGGTGCTGACCCTGAGGGACTAGGTGATGTGTCGCCCGGAAGCAACAGGACGGAGGATGGACTCATCACTCCCCCACGCAACGAGAGGGACATTGACGAGCTGGAGCGAACGAGGTTGCGAGGAAATAACTCTTAAGAGAAGAGGACATTGCGGGACTCGACGATGCAGTGCTTGGAGGGATCCCAGACGCGCCAGGCTTTGGACTGACAAGAAATACCAAGGAAGGTACAGGGGCATCCGTGGGGAGCGAGCTGGTCGCCTTGCTGTGGGGCGGGCATCCACACAATGGCCACACAGCCCTAGACGCGAGTTGGGCGGAGGTCAGCCCGCTGACCGCACCAGTGCTAGTACGGCTTGGACTGGAGAGGAAGAGAGCCGTGGGGAATTCGATTCTAGACCCACGTCATTTAGGCCATGGCTTTGAATTAAAAGCCATTGGAGAGGCCAGACTCGACGCGCATGGTGCGGACGGTGTCAACCATGGTGCGGTTCCACCACTCGGAGATGCCGTTTTGGGATGGTGTGTAAGGCGCCGATGTCTCGTGGTGGATATCGTGGGAGGCGAGAAAAGTCGTGGTCTCTCCCATGTACTCGCCACCGCGATCAGAGCAAAAGCGGGAAAGAAGCTGAGCACCCTCGCGCACCACACGGACAAGCCAGTCTTAAATGGCGGGAGCAACATCTCTCTTCTGCCAAAGGCAAAAGACCTAGCAGTAGCGAGAGTATTCATTAGTAAGGGTGAGGACATATCGTCCATGCTCCCTGACGGACTCGATAGGGAGAGGACCCATGAAATCGGGATGGACTAGGTTTGGATGGGCGGATGCACAGGAGAAAGAACGAGGGTATGAGGACCGGTGTATCTTGCTCTGAGCGCAATCAACACACTCAATGGAGTACGGCCAGGGGAAGGAGGCCGGATCAAGGCTCTTGGATGGCTAGGTGCAAGGCTGCTATCGACGGCAGCAGAGTGGATGTTGCAAAGGCGGCAGTGCAAGAGACGTGTGTGCTGCGGTAAGAATGTTCTGGTGAAAAACACATGGCCTGTGGTGGCCAATGAGGAGGGGACGGGCAGAGCGGAGGACAGACGAGGCATGTGCCACAGGTTGCCACGGGCGGTGGCATGTAGAACGACAAGACCAGACGGATGTAACGACACACTGCCAGTGCCACATGAGTGCAAAACGTCCATGCTCATGCGGTCAAGGGCAGTGACGAGCAGGAGACTGAGATCAAGACGTGGGACGAAGAGGACATCAGTCACAAAGACATCACCGACAGGACCACGAAAACAAACAACGGCGATGCCACGGACAAGCAAGACCTGTGTGAAGCCTGTTCAAAAACCAGAAACATTGCCAACAAGACCAAGGATACTGAAGGCCTCACAAGAGGCCGTCATGTGATGCGTGGCCCTGGAGTCGATGATCCAGGTCTCCGCAGGGTCTTGGACCAGAGTCGTCAGATCACTGACAGTCACATGGTAACACGCAAGAGACGCGGACACGGTGGACGGCGACGCAAACCGAGACTGCCAATCCTCAAGCCATGCAACGTCGTCACAAAGAGGGGAAGAAGAGATACCAGATATAAAACCAGAAGAGAGCACATGAGACGATGAAACTGATAAGGAGGCACGACACGACTGTAGCTCAGTCTCACTCATGCACGAAAGAGTAGATAGGGAAGAGGTGACGCAATTCGCACTTCCCTGGGGGGGAGGACGAGGCAGGCGGAGCTAGAGCACAATGAAATGCTCTAGCTGACTCTCATGAGTGGACATTTTGGGAGTGTAGACGGAATACAGAGTGGCAGCGCTGGAGCCTGGGTAGGAGAAGGACTGCACCGGTGATGGAAATGACTTCGCCGACGACTGCGGATAATGTTGCTGCGGAGCTTTGGACGTTGGGACCGGTGTGGCTGTTGGAGGAGCGTAGCTACTGGTCGGGGTGCAGGGATCAGGGCTGGTGACAACTACGACGGCAGAGGCAAGACGGTGCTCATGCTCGTGGCGCATGGTAATGATGACGCGTGCCTCGTCTGTCGGCAGCAGGCACGTGTACGACCCTTGTCTTGGCTGGCCGAAGTTGTGGCAGATCGAGCCACCACCACTGGACCCGGTCGGCTGCTGTTGCTGCTGTTGGCCCTTGCTCTTCTTGCCCTTACACCTCTTCTTTTGTGACAACAATGAGCTGGTGGATGTAGCTATTGTGGGGGAACCAACGACTACGGAGGCGACGGCAAGCAAGGCAAGGGCCTCTGTGCGCTGGATGCATGACTTTAGATGAGCGTCCTCAATCCTGAGGAACAGCTTGTACGCCCAGGGCATGAGAGTGTCCTGGGCCACCATGGTGGCGAAGACGTCATGGGTGTAGTGAACAAAGACGTCGGCGTACGCGGTGGTGGCACCGCGCTTGATGGTCAGGAGCGCAGCCAAAGGGGGTGGAGCAGAGGTGCATAGGCGACGGAGGATGTCCTCAATCCGCTACGAGTAAGAGGTGACCGTCTCGGTCCCCCCCATGTGCAGGGAGTTGAACTCTCATAGCAGAAGGCTGGGGTCAAGGTTGTTGGATAGGCAATGGGGACGGTTGAGGACGTGCCATGCGGCTGAAGTGTCTGGTGTCCCGCCAATGGTGAACTCACCAAGGAGCAACTGGGACAAGGATGCGTACTACGCGACCAACATCATACAACTGGTCGGCCTGGGTGGAGTCATACAAAAGAGTATAGTAGGCCCACATGCCCTCACCCTACTCCCAGATGCGGAAGCTAAGCTCCCAGCTCCAGAACTGTTCGCCGGCCTGAAGCGGCGTGGGTGGGGTCTCAAAGTCCTTTTCCCTGCGGCCGGCACCCAGAGTGGGGCCAAGGACTGAGGACACTGTCTAGCGCTGGCGCTGGGTCTGCTATTACGCAAGGTAATGCACGGCAGCAGACACAGCGAGGCTGGCGTGCCCAGGAGGAAGGTAGGGCGGTGGGGCACTGATGTGTGTATGTGATGCTAGCGGATGGAGTGCTGCAAGTTGCCATGTCAGTGCGGCAAGTTGTTGCTGGATGGCGGCCAATGGATTAGAGGAGTCAGCAATAAAGCCCGTGGATTTCTGTTGCTGCTGCTCTTGTTGCTGTTGTTGGTGCTTGTGCTAGTGTTGATGCTACTGTTGCTGCTCTTACTGCTGTTACTACTACTAGTGCTACTCCTTCTGCTGCTGCTGCTATTGCTGCTACTGCTATTGCTGCCACTACTGCTGCTGCAAGTGCTGCAGCTACCACAGGAAGGAGGGTCTTGGAGTCCCCCAAATAGAGGAGGACCCCTCCCCACTGGGGTTATGAGCCATAGTGTTTTGTTGGCCCTCCTTCTTCCCTTTTTTTGTTTTGTGTGTGCTACTGATGTCAGTAGTGACGTTAGCAATGCTGTTAGCCTAGGATGGTTGATGTTAGCAGCTGCTATTGCGTTATCTATAGAGTTACTGTTGTAGACTGTTTTTTGTTTTTTTTGTTTGTTTGTTAATGACATCAGCAGTGACATGAGTAGTGATGTCAGCTAAGAGATGCTAACGTCGACAATGCTAGTTGCTACAGTCGTTACTATGTCAGCTCCAGGCTGGCTGCTGCTATTCCTGTAGCCGATGCTGGTGCT
Source organism: Penium margaritaceum (assembly GCA_023375785.1). Lineage (NCBI taxonomy): Eukaryota > Viridiplantae > Streptophyta > Zygnematophyceae > Desmidiales > Peniaceae > Penium > Penium margaritaceum. Next base: position 34,376 of record SZWC01009957.1, read on the forward strand.
ATTACTGTAGCTGCTGCTACTGCTGGTCTGCTGCTACAGGTGCTGCTGTTGCTGCTGTTATTGTTTTTGCTACTATTGTTGTGGCTGTTGTTGCAGCAACCGCTACTATTGCTGCTGGTGTGCTGCTAGTGTGCTGCTATTGCTGTTACTACGATTTCTGCTACACTAGCAGCTGCTATTGTTGCTGCTGAGCAGTTGCGTGCTTTTGTGGTTGTTGTGGCTATTGCATTGGTTGTGATGGTAGCTGCAACCGCTACAGAGCCACCTGCGGGGTGTAGGATTATTATCTTTTTTCCTTCGTTGTCACAGCGTGCCCGCTGCTCGCAGCGAGCCGCGAGTAGTGAGCAACGAGCTTGCTGCTCACTGCTCGCTGCTTGATGCGGGCTATGAGCAGCAAGCAGCGAGCTCACTACTTGCAACTTGCTGCTCGCTGCGGGCAGCAGGCTGCGAGTAGCTACAGCTGCAGCTGCTACTCTTGCGAGCTATAGCTGCTGCTGTTGCGAGCTGTTGCTGGACGCTACTACAGTTGCTGTTGCTCACTGCTGCAGGCTGCTACTGGCTACTGCTCACTGCTACTGCTGCTGGTGTAGCTGGCTGCTGCTCTTGCTTGCTGCTAATCTAGCTGGCTGCTGCTGTTGCTCGCTGTTGCAGCGCATTGCTACTATTGTGAGTTTCTGGTGCTGGTTGTTGCTACTGCTTGCTATTTCGGGCTGCTGCTGCTACAAGCTGCCGCGAGCTGCTGCTGCTGCCGGCTGCTATTACTGCGCATAGCTGCTGCTCGGTGCTACTGCCCATGCGCGCTGGTACTGCAAGCTGCTGCTACTATTGCGGCTTGCAGCACAGTCACACCTGAGTGACGTCGTGACGTGCGTCGTTGTTGTGGTGCGTGACGTCGCTGGCCGCTCACCTCCGCGCGTCACGCGTTGGGGTCAGTGCTGCCGGATAAATCCGGCAGCATTTCCCTTGGCCCTGTGGTCGTGGGGAAAATTTTGAAGCTACCGCCAGGCTGGTCAATGCTGTCGGAAAAAATCCGGCAGCATTACCCCTGCACTGGTGCATATAGGGGTCTGCCGCCGTTGTGTAGCACCTGTACGCCAGTCTTCTTCTGCTGATGCGCTTTGGCTCTCATACCAAGCTAGAAATCCTAGGGAGCGAGTTGGGGCAATAGCGTTGTTGATGCAGCGTGCGGGCTTCCACACTCGTTGCTTAGTCTGCTGCTCCCTTAGTCTGCCGCTCTAGAGTCTAAGTCTGAGTACTATGGGTTTGTTACTAAAAAATGCGTGCGCCAGTGTTAGCGCGAGAAAGCAGCTGAAAACTGGAAGTAACTTATTAGGAATGAAGAATGAGACAAAGTGGGAGACCCCTCCAAGAACTTGCCTATCCCAGCTCTGTAGAGCTTGTTACTCAGTTCACCACAATATAAGAAAACACCTCTTTTTTCAGGCTGGCAGGTTTTCTCGGTGAGCCGTGCCAGATGGCCAATAGCCCAAAACCCGGGCGTCATTTGTTTTGCCTGAAAACTGGACCATACCATGATACCAATGCTGCAAACAAAGTCGTGCGATCTAAACCAGCTAAACAAATAGCTGTGAGGAGTTATGACGGTCCAAACCCAGGCAGCGCCTACACTAATCCCTGGTGACAACAGTGCCACGCTAGCATGAGATTTGGATCCTATGCAGAGCAGGACACTACAGACGCAACAGTACAGTCAGATCCAGCACTGGATGCATGTAGACAGCATTTGGAGTGGCAGTGACCGCCGGCGGCCCGACCGCCGAGGAGGTCTGCCGATGGATTTGAGCACGACACCGGAGGGAGGAGGCTCCAACAAACTGCATGTAGTCCTCAGTGTGCGTCGACTCCACCAGACGACACTCAAGCAGCGTCGAGTCTTGCCGCCAGTCATCTGCACGCTGATGTACACAAGCTGGGAGGACACAACAGAGCACAATGAGAGATGTGAGAAAAAACCAACAGATGATGCCCGCCTAGCTTCTGCCATGAAAGCGCACTGGGCATGATCCTCTGGTGGTACTAGTGGCATATCTCGTGCTGCAACCTCTGTTGGATCTAGTGGGTGTGGAGGCACCCTCAAGGATGCCTAGCTCTCAGTGGTTCACGCTACCAAGGTTTGGGCAGCCAATGGACACCAATGGTGAAGAGTGTGGAGCACAAGGATCACGGATGTGAGTGAGCAGAACACGTCGCATTCAGTAGATCTGAATCGAAACACGTTTTTGTTAGTTAGCATAGTGGGATTATATCAGATTCTTATAGCCTGTGATCTTAGCTTTCCAACGCATCCAAACACGCCCAAATCGGAGCAGTAGAGCCCCTGCTACGGCCGTCGAAGTAACCCTTGGTGGAGCCGAGCCGCCCACCATGCCCTCGAACGGGAGTGACGGGAGGCGCTTCGACGGTGGCCTGTCGAAGCGCCCTTCCTGTCATCCCAACGTGGGGAGGGGCATGCCTTGGTCCAGGGGACCATCCACATTCATTCCTTCATGGCCCATGTGCCTTTGGAGCCCATTGGAGACGAACTAGGATCACTGGCGGTGGATTATCCCGCCACCTATGGCGGGTACCAGATTCCACACGCCCAACACCCGATTTTCGGGCTAGGCTAACTTTCTGAATACTCACTCAAATCGAGCAATTCAAAGCTCGATCCTGCATGGAGAAATCCAAGGAATCCAAATCTAAATTCAGATTAGGTGTTCGACTACTCCTCAGTGGTCTAACCTGGGTGTACGATCAACGGCACTCATGGCAAGGGGCACACCATGTCAACAACCTCCTCTACCAATCACCTCGACCCCATGACCACCACTGCCACTGCCTACATTACAAGAAAAACCCAATATCTAGTCCCATACTTGTGGGGCTAGCTTCAAGCGTATGTTGGACCTGCATTTTGTGGCCCTTTCCCTAGATCCTACACCGCACCCGCATGGTTTTCTCCTGGTTGTTGTAGCATTATTCTTCTACTGGCTCTATCAAATTCCATATGCCAAACATTTCAGTGACCTATGGATGTGTGGTGGATTGAGGATTTTCAGACTGTTGGCCCAACACATTGTCTTATTACTTGTCATAAGTATTTGTCTCCCTACTCTGCCACTGTTGGTGTAATTCATGTACCACCCACCATTCATGTGTCTAATTGTCTAGATCCTGGACTCCAAGGCCACCAATCACATGACTTCCTGTCATGCCTTGTTTGCCTCTCTTGGCTTCGTTGGCTCAGTTTGCTTTGTGCAGACTGGCTCAAACCAACTTCTTCCTGTTCAGGGTGTTGGCGATGTTCCCCTTGCTGGTTGAAGGAAGGAGATGTTCCTCTTTGACGTGCTATATGTGCCTTCTCTTGAGCTAAGTCTGTATCTTTCACAGTTTTTGATGACTAGGGCATGGAATTCTCCAGCCATAAAATGTTTTGTGTCTTGCATTGCACCACTTGAAGTATCCTATTGCGCAATACTTGTTTTGATAGGTTTTTTCACATTCCCTCCTTTGCCCTTGCATGTACCACTGCTACACATGTCCATGTGGCACTCTCTCTTGCTCCCCTATACAAAAAAAACTCATTCATTGGCATCTTCTTTACACCAATACTACTACAATACACTGATTGTTACACAACTGGCCTGGAAATATCTACATTCTCTGCCCCTTGCTCTGCTGATTCCCTCGGTTGTGAAGAGGAAAAAATACATTGTTCCTCTTTCTCCACCTCTGACTCTCGCACCTCTCAACCCCTTGAACTCTTACATGCGGATGGGATGGGATCCTTAACTCATGAGTTGTTGGGAGTTATTTTTTGGTACATTCTTTGTGTCACTTATGACTACTTGTGCATGCGGTGGGTATTTGCGGTTTGTCAAAAGAGAAATTTGTGCACTGTCGTTAAGTCGTGGCTGTCCCAGACCGAGGTTACTTGTGGTTACTATCTTTGAACCTTTCACTCCGGCCATGATGGGGAGTTCATGGGAATGACGACACGTTTATTGTCCACTCACCGCATGTGTTTTGAGCCTTTTGCTCCTGACACACCCAAGAAGAACGTCATGTTTGAGCGTTGGAACAACAGTCTGGTTGGAGGTGTCCGTACCCTCCTCTCTGCTTCTGGCCTTCCTCCCCTCTTCTCATTGGAGGCCATTTCCTACATTCTCTGGATGTGGAACTGAGTCCCTCATGATCCACTCACTTGCCATATCACACCCTTCAATAATAGATTTGGTCTTCGGACGGGTCTACAACTTGCTTGCATCTGTGGTTGTCTTGCCTCTGTCTGGGGTCTGATGATCTTCGCAATGGAAAACTCTCTCCCTACGTGTGCCTGTGCACCTTTAGCTATGTCTCTGTGCTGCAAAAAAAATGTCACTCCTAAGAAGTTCATTGATCTAGCTTCAATGATTCATGTGATTCCCTGTTCGGCAAGGAAATGTTCTAAAACAAATAGTCCCGCATCAACCCTCCCTCTTGTTCCTCATTTCTTGTCTGCTTGGGGGAGTAGGTTTGTCTTAGCCATCGATCTGAGAGACCCTGTGCCTACATCCATCATCACTCCTGCCCCTTCTGGTACAAACACACCATCACCACCCTCCTATGACAATCCATGCTTTGAGCCTCAGAGTGCATCTCCTAACACTCTGTGCGTCCACTCCCTGACTAACCTGTTGTTTGGATCTCAAGGTTCATCCCAAGTCTCTGTTCTATCAGAGTTTGTGTCCACAGCTTTTGCGTCCTACCCACCACCTCCTCTTCCTTCCCAGCCCATGACACCTATTGGTAGCCCTGGATCCACTTAGCGAGTCAAACACCAGAACCCTCCTCATTGACTGAGATTCGTACATCAGAAAAGAGGTTTTCACAGATATGGGGAGCCGACTTTGATGGAACATTTTGTCCACTTGGGTGATAGACCACTACACGCGCACCACTGAGCCTGGTTACACACCACGACAGGGAATTGATCTGATGGATATCGATATCACCTTTTTACATGGGCATCTTGTTAAGGAAATCTATATGGCCAAGCCAATAGGCTTCACTAATGGCACAAACAAGGTTTGGCAACCGTGCAAGACCTTGTACTACCTTTGGCAGACATCATGATGTTAGAACATGGAGATCTCATCCACTCTTGAAACATGTAGCGATGTTTGCAGCACCGGTATAGTGCTCTTTCTAAGCACCTCATCCAAGCCCTTTGTGGTCATCCTTGCCTATGTTGAAGATCCTCTCATTGCCTCACCAATCCCACCATTGTGCAGTTCGTCAAGATGCTCCTGCAATCCACATACAAGATGAAGGACCTTGGCCCAGTTCACATATTTCTAGGTATGGATCTTGAGTGTAACCATCAACGTTGCATGTTGCATGTGCACTAGGTTGCATATGTCGACAACCTTGGAGATTGCTTCGCCTCACTGCTCACCAAGGTTCCGACTGTGTTGACCCCTATGGCAAATGGAGGGCAGCGGTTGTTGAATCCTTTTGACCTATCACAACTGGGGAAGACTGTGGATATCATCGATTACCTCAGCGTGATGGGCTCCCTCATGTATCTCACCACCACCACACCTGCTGATGTGGAATTGGGGTCAACTTCCTGCTCTTGTTCTCACAGTGGTCTCAGTATTGGCACCTCAAGTTCGCCATGCGTGTCATCCGCTATGTGGCATCCAAACCGTGTACTGGTCTACGCTACCATGCACATCCCTACGTTGTTGTTGACAGACACACAACCAATTACTACGGGCATGACTCCGATGTATGTAGTCATATAGGGTACATCTTCTCAGTGGGATGAAAATCTTGTGGAAAAGTGGAAAACAAGGGTGTGTGGCATGTAGATAAAGCGAGGCTGAGTATGTCGTGCTCGGTGCAGGTATGTGTGAGAGAGTGTAGATTTGTCCGTTCTTGCCATAGCTATGTGTGCCTATTGCCTCCATGACTCTGCATTGCAACAAGAAGAGCATGATGGCAATTGCTTTGTATGATGACATACCATGTCTTCACATAGAACACATAAACATTGAGCACTGATTTGTGCAGAAGCGCATCGTCGCCAGAACATTCCAGGTCATCTGGATTGACACACGAGAGCAGCACGTGTAATTTCTCACCAAAGCACTCAGTAGTGGGATGTTCAAGGCTAACGTACATGCTGTTGGTCTATTGCATGCTTGTGAAATGCCTATCGGATCCCTTGCATGTATTGTACACTTCTCCATGTAAGGAAAGTGCATCATTTTTTGTATCACTCTGTCAGACATGTGGGATGTCTGTTTGTGGGCCATGGGAGATTGTTGTTATGGACTGGTCCGCACACAAGTAACCTCTTGAATCTTCCCCCTCCCCACACACACACACACAAATACACACACACACACACACACACACACATACA
>SZWC01009957.1:41052-59508 GCA_023375785.1 Penium margaritaceum
CACACACACACACACACACACACACACACACACACATCTCTGCATGTGATTGACACACATGGAGCTGTCAGCCTTCACGAGATTGGTTGCACAGAGAATTGTGTGGCTGGGATAGAACATATGGAGTGTTCTCTATTTTCCCGCACAAACATCTTCAGCTATACCAACCATGATAATCACTGAGAGCTCATAAGCTGTAAGTTGGAAAACCATGTGTGCAAACATTGCGGCAGTGTACAAAGAATGTAGGAGTTGTAACATGCACCAAATACGCAAGTGGTCGATGTAGATACCTGCTCCTTTGATGTGCATGCACATACTCCTAGAATGTAGGAGTTTGTGCATGCGTGTAACCTGGTTGCTGATCCATCACGGACCACACATCTAGGAAAACCAGGTGTGTGGGAAAACCACCGCTTGCAAAGAGCTCGCAAGTCAGGTTAGAGCCCATGGTGGCTGCCAAACGCCATGAGAGTGGTTTGTGTGGGTGGTTTGGTCAGCTGGTCTAATTCACCATGCTTGCTTGCTTGCTCCCGTTGTTTGTTTGTTCTTGTTAGAAAGTGGCTTAGTGTTCTCCTCTTGAATCCATGACATGCGTGGTCTTTCTCAAGCATTCATGTAAGTGAGGAGTGCAACACACTCCTAGGCTTGCTTGCCACAACTACCTTCAGGCACATCCTATAGAATGGCTCTCCACCCAGCATTCCATGACATTCAAGTCATGCCCTTCCGTATCCCCATTGAGCACTTCCGTGGCAGTGAGATGCCCTTGCCAGCACTTGTGAAATTGGACAAGGATACAAGGTATGGAGTCGAAGACATACTTTTCCACTGACGATGTGGCAAAGTTATAGCACATCTTGTCAAATAGAAGGGCAATGACGCATTGCATATCAACTGGGAGTTCTACAAAAACCGATGGGATGTCAATCAACAAGTCAACTACTAAAAAGCTGACATTGGCCTACGTCTCGTAACGCAAGAAGTCGCAGCCACATAGGGGGAAATGTTGCACCAAGAATTTAGAAGTCCTTACACTTATGTCATGAGGCATATACTTCATTGCAGCGGTGGCCTTCTGTTTTAGAGTTTGGATGCATGTATAGAAACATTGCGGGTTATAACTGCTACGTCCTCGACGTACATGAGTCCTCGAACCCCGCAAGTGGGTACTTCTGTCTTTGTACTTGTAGCCGACTGCACGTCAACCTCAGAATTTTTACGTTGATTGGCCGAGGAAGTTTTGGTAACCTGCTCTGATCCTTAGTTATGGTCCAGGCGGTTTTGACACCTTCAAAAACTTTCCAGAAAGGTTAAAAAAATCACAATCTGCATCAATGTTTTGATACTATTTGGTCAATATCTCGATGGCTTTGGACATTTATAGAAACGCGCCGTGGTATTCTCAAAGCCCCTCACTTCTCGGCGGAGCTTGTAAAAGTGGCCACTCACAACGCGCCCTCGCACACGTCGCTTGGATCGAGCACCAAGGACCCGACATATGCCTCATTGTGATTCTCGGCACTGTGTAAACATCTTCAACCTATTCAAAACTTGTCCTTGAAGTGCAATAACTGCATAATGCAAATTGTACATTTGTCCTGATTTCTTGAATTGTCTATTTCTCCAAACCTCATCTCTGTGAACCACCTATGTTCCGCTAAGTGTAACACTTGGTATCAAAGCACAGTGACGCTGGAGGAGCAACCATCGCATGAACTACCAGGAGACAACCTTACATGAGTCTTCAGCGCGTCTCTACTGTTTAGAAGCTTGCAGAACTTGTAATGATAACAGTAAACAAAGTGAGCACACCCGACAATGAGCAGTAGTAATTGGAACAGACTCCGACGATGGAGGATCAGCAGTATGCAAACGTTGACGCTCTTCAAACAAACCAGATAGCAGTGGCAAACTTCGCAACCGATGGCACAACACCGATGCATCTGATGGTGGACCCGGTGATAGACTCCTAGGGCTCAACGACTCCTTTGTCCCCGCTGTTGCCCACCGGGACGATACCTGGTATGATGGGAGGCACCGGCTGACAAGATTGCATGAACAAAGATTTGTACCAGAAGTTGTCGGAACTTGAGAGCCTCAAAACCCATTTGTTCCAATAACTCAACGTGGCAATGGAGGAGCTTCAAATCTCTCATGCGCAAGAAGCAATGCCCACCAATTCAACTCTCCAGTGACCTCTACAGTTGACCAACACTCCCTGAGCCGTTCGATCCTGCAAACTCCAAAGGAACAAAGGTCAGGTTGTGGATGTCAATATTGGAGGCATGTTCCGCAACTGTTGACGTAAAAGAAGATTGACCCCGTGGCATCTCTAATCTGTTGCACAACCTTACATTGGTAGTCCAATCTAAAGACCATCTAACGGCAGAAGGATACCAGCAGACCTGGATCAACGGCTCATTCAACTACTTTCACATTGTCAGTTGCAGGCGTTCTACCTTTTGAGCAGATGAATTCGATGTACTCCCACACTCCACTGGAAACCTGGAATGATTTTGCAACGAACCTCCCTCACATGCTTCAATGCCTGTGTGAGCAATCTAGCATGGCACATTTCACGAGGCAATTTTGTGAAATCCTCACCGAGAGTGACCTTGCTCCCAATGAACTCCGTTTCTACTAAAAAACAGCCTCAAACAAAACATTTAAAAAGAAATAGACATTTTTGGCATCCAAGACGGCCTTTTGTGAATGATCGTAGTAGCCTATTGCATTGACAGTGTCATCTACAATGATCGGATAAAGGAATCCAATGGCTGACAACCCCGAGACCACAAACCTTATTGCAATTGAGGGAATTCACATTCGGCGCAAAATATCATCTCCAATGGAGATTGACGCCGTCGATCAGCACGATCAACGACTGTGCTCTATTTGCGCAAATCTGGGATAGACCTTGTGTGACTCTCGGAAACAAAACCAACAGGCAAAAAGGGGGGAAATCCATAGAGAAAGAATGAGGAGCCAAGAAATGGCAAGGGAAAAAGGTAGATGGCGAGGCTCCCTTCTGGAGAGAAAAAAACTGCACCGACCGATTGTCCATCTAAGCGGCTCACATCGTTGTAGACACAGGTTCCTGCAATCGCAAAGTTTGATGAGGGGTATGAGGACAAGAAACCGTAGATACTGCCATGAGTACAACCAAGGGGCTATAGCATTCACAGAATGGTACCGGAACTATTGGAAAGAAGAGCCTTTTGTAAGATAATGAGAAATGACATGGTTCGGAGGTTGGGTTTGCAGAATGAAGAAAGGGTGTTTGAAGGAAAACCCGTCAATGGACGATTGTAGATCCATCGACTTCATGAACTTCTCCAATTGCAAATTGGAGACTTGCATGACGTAACCATGTAGAGGACTTGCTACATGAATGACCACAAAATAATCTTTTAGGAAGATTTCTTGCACTAGCACAATCCGCAGGTGGATTGGATCGGTCTAGATCAACATTAATGACAGAAAACAACATCTCTCTCTGGTTGAGGGACCGACGACAAAGCGGTGATTATTGGAAGCAACAGAGGTGAAAGTAGCAGAGGAAGTTGCAATAGCTGCAAAATGCCAGCCAATATCTTTGGACGTGGCTAAGAGATCTGTGACGTGGAGCTCAAAAGAGCCTCCTCCATGTGGAGACCGTGGGAGTAGAAGAACTCATAGCAGTCAAGGCGACTACATCAACCTCGACACCTGAGAAGTTCACAGCCATTCCAAACAATTGTGTACAACTTGTTGAGGAGAACAAAGGGGTTCTTCCCCCTGAACTTCCCTGAGAGTTACTTCTGCAACAAAACGTCGACCAACAGTTAGACCTGAAGCCGCACAGTACACCAATAGTAAAAGATATGCCTAGCAAATGAGCAACCACGTGTTGAACGAATTCAAGAAGTAGCTGGATGCGATGCTTAGTCAGGGGCTCATCAGAACCTCCATGTCACCATACGCAACAATTTTCGTGAAAAAGAAAGCTGGGGAGATGCAAATGCGTGTGGACTACCAAGTGTTAAACAACATCACCATCAAGAACCGATACCCCCTCCCATGAGCAGATTAACTGTTTGACCAACTCTGTAGAGCCCCATATTTCAGCAAAATTGATCTATTTGGTGGCTATCATCGCATTTGTGTATCTAATAAGGATGTCGATAAGAAGAAGTTCCTCACCCGATACGATTCATTTGGGTTAACCATCATGCCTGTTGGACTCAAGAACATCCCTACAACATTCATGGCGGTGATGAACAATATGTCTCGTCCATACCTTAGCAATGCTTTCATTGCTTATCTTGATGAAATTCTTGTTTTATAACCAGACCTGGGAGGAGCACAATGGACATCTTGAAAAAGTCCTTCAGATGTCGCAAAGAGATTTTTTTCCCTGAAAATCCCAAAAAATGAGTTTGGTCGTCATTTGATCAAGTTTATGGGCCACATCATCGTTGATGGACGGATCACCATGGACCCGAAAAAGGTGAGGCAGTCACTGATTGGCCGACACCTACCAACGTTCAGGATGCTCAAGTGTATTGGGGCTTCTCCAACTACTATCATCGATTTGTAAAGGACTACGTTTGAGTGTCAGTACCTCTCTCCCATCTCACTCGTAAAACCACCGGGTGGAATTGGGGGGATAGCAAACAAGAAGTGTTAAACTCTCCGAGAAAGGCCCTGACCTTGGCGCTTGCTTTACAATTAGAGGATCCAGCAGTGGACTGCATCACGGCCACCAACGCGTCCGAACGAACAATCAGAGCCGTTCTCCTCCAAGACAATGTCGGTTGAGAACAACCCATCGTGTACATGTCCATAAAACTACATGGGTCGGAACTCAACCATGCCGTGTACAATAAAGAGACATTTGTAGAAGTACACACGTTCAAAACGTAGCGATGCTACTTGGAATGGCGACAATACATTGATCGCACCCATCCACTTACCAGGTCGTTGTACCGCCGCGACAAATCACGGGGATGATATTAAAAGATAGCCACGACATTGGTCAAGGTGCAGAAGACGCTCAAGAAGTTGGCAAAGTAATACTAATGGGACAAGATACAGACCGACGTGTCAACCTTATGAAAATCGTGGGACACCTGTAAGCGGCAAAAATCTCGTCGTACAAGGCCATAAGGATTCATCTAACTGCTCCGTGTTCTGACAGAGTTGTAAATCAAAATCTTCATGGACTTGGTGACATGATTACCTGCCAGTCTCAAGGGCTATAATGCCATTCTCGTGGTAGTGGATTTTTTTTTTCAAAAAGTCACACTTCATCCGGAAAACAACCACCGTCACAGCGAAAGGAGTAGCACGTTTTTTTTTAAAAAACCAGATCATATGACTGCACGGCGTGCCACGTATCATCATCAAGTATTGCTTTGGCTTTCACTAGCCATCTTTCGCACGAATTGATGATGCGGTACAGCCGTCGGATCCAGCTATCAACGACGTTACATCCTCAAATTGACGCGCATATCGAGCGGACCGATGAGACACTCGAATAAATTCTCTACACTTAATGCGAGCCACATGGCACTGATTGGGCAGCCAAACTGCTGACCGCCAAACTTGCGTACAACTCCACCCGTCACGAGTGGCAACCATGGTGATTACCTGTATATACCGTATTGGTGGTGTGGACCAACAGTACTGAAGAGCACAACGACATGATCCCTGATGTGGACGCAGCTGGCACCGGAGCACCGAAGAGTGGTGGCTCCATGCACCAGCAGCTGCCAGACAGCTGCCACGGCATCCCGGGTGCTTGTCGGTGTGCTTTGCGGTTTTCCTGCAGACGCTAGAGTTTTCTCGGTGGACTGGCTCTCTGGCCCGATTTGCATTTTTTGCATTTTCTGTCTGCCGATGGATTCCAGACTTGTGCGTGTGACTAGTCGTAGTATCCGGCTCATTATTTTGCATCTCTATGTTGAGACGGTGTTGCATTTGGATACCTATGCGCAAAGTTACGGCCAAAACAGTGGATTTGGGCTGGTTCTAGGGCAAATTGACAGTGTCGTGTGCATCACCCGCCGTGCGCCGCGGCAGCTATTAATTGAACACATCCGTGAACATTGGCATCGTGGAAAGGAAACCAAGCATTTGGTCAAATGGCATTGCTACGATGCCTCGCACAACAGTTGGGAGCCCTGCATCAACCACTGAGACGCCAATCATGTGATCAACGGCTAGTATTCCCGTCATTGGCCAACGTCTGCTTACGTGATGAGACATTGCGGCAAAAGGGGGGGAAATGTTACGTCCATGATGTACACGAGTCCCCGAACCCCATTAGTGGGCATTTTTGTCTTTACATTTGTGGCCCACCGTGCGTCTTTACATTTCGGCCTCTTGCCCCGACCCCCGCTGTTCCGCACTAGACAATGTTGACACCTTTGACCAGTTTCTAGAATGGTTGATAGAGGTATCGCAAAATGGATCGATGTTTGGATACTTTTTGTGCGAATTATTGAAAGTGTTGGAATTCTATAAAACCGCGCTTTGGTATTCTTGAAGCTCCCTGACTGCTCGGCTCAGCGTCTCGAGACAACCACTCATTGCGCGACCTCGCATGCGCCGCTTAGCTCTAGCCCCAACGACCCAAAGTCTGCTTTGTTCTGATCATTTTCTTTGTATGCATGTGTTTGACATATTGGAAGATTGTCATCGAAGAACACTTATCAATTCATACAAATAATCCATTTGTCTTGATGTTTTGAATCGTCTTTTGCTTCGAAGTTTATCCCTGTGAACCATCTATGTTCGTCTCGGTGATTTTTTTCATCTTCTTTCTCTAGGAAACTTCCTAGAACCTTCTTAACCACTTGCCACTTAACTAAGCGTCAGCGCTGAGTCAGTGTGTGATGACAGTCACAAGTCATGCACGAAACTGCAAGGGTCTCTGTAGGGACACATACAGAGAGTCAGGAAGCTCAAATTGAGTATAATTGCAGAGAGAGATAACAGCTGACAAGCACACAACATGAATACCTTCCGCGGCGCACGGCGGGTGATGCACGCGACAGTATCAGTCTGTCATAAAACTGGCCCAAAACAACTGTTTTGGCCGTAACTCCATGCACAGGTATCCAAACGCAACACTGTCTGAACCTAGAGATGCAAAACAGTGAGCCTCATGCTACGACTGGTCACACGCACAAGTCTGACATTTATCGGTGGAAAGACAATGCAAAACATGCAAATCGGGCGCAAGAGCCTGTCCACCAAGAAAACTCTAGCATTTGTAGAAAAATGGCAAAGCATCCCGGAAAGCACCCAAGATGTCGTGGCAGCTGTCTGGTAGCTGCTGGTGGATGGAGCCACCACTCATTGGTGCTCCGGTGCCAGCTGCGTTCTCATCATGGATCATGCCGCCGTGCATTCTAGTACTACAGCTCCGCACCACCAGTGCGAGGTATACAAGTAATCACCATGGTCGTCACTAGTGACGGGTGGAAGCCACACAAACTAACACCCCCCCTGGCTGACACAACCGTCATATGAACAAGGAGTGAGGGACTACACTGACTAACTGTCATGAACACCAACCACAATAAAAAGTCTCCTCGTGATAATGGTGTAACTCACCAAGTGCCCGGGTCTCGAACGTGCAAGACATAAATCATTTACCCATGTGCCAAACATCACACAAGACCTATAGAGCAACAAGGTCTCCTCATGACCCTAGAACATGTCTCCGGGGTCCGGGTTTTGACTACACCTGCTTGCATGCATGGAGAATACATAACACGTGGAGGCAATGGATGTCCACGTCACACCTGTACAAGTTACCATGTGAGCGGGTGTTGAATAGCGTAACCTCGACTAGAGAATTATGCCAAACACAAACTAACCACGCTGTCCTCATAAGGGTGTTAGGCCAAAGCCCAAGCACCAATACTCCTCTTGGGTTGGACAGGCTGACAGCACAAACAAAGGTGATGACTGCTCCCAACACAATCCCTGAGGAGGGAGCACGACTCCCCCATGGCCACATTCCTTGCACAACAATAGCAAGTGTGACAATGCTGCAAAGGTAATTTGCAACAACTGCCGAAGGCTTGCTGAGTTGACTTTTGAGATGGCGGGCCAACTCAAGAGCACCATTGATGGCGGACGCACAACACCATGGAGATGGACCTCCCTCCTACAATGTGGGTGCGATGGGGTAGACCAATGCCCACTTAAGTGTCGTCGTTGATGACAGCCTCCTCTGGAAGATGGGATTTTTTAGAGGCATGTATGTGAACCGTACCCTCCTGCAATGGATAAAGGTGCATGGACATTTCGAAACCCTTGAGGTTATTGCCAATACTTCAACAACATCAGAGTTGAAGTTTGTGTTTGTCAGCCTGTTGGCCAACGTCGGGCAGATCATCATGGACCTTGCAATGATTTTCAGCTGTAACACTTGGTCGCTCATGAGGCAATCTGTCAATGCGACGACCTCAACAAGGCATTGCAGAGCGTGATCCAGCTACGGATACAGCAGCAATTACAACAGGCCGTAGGTGTCGATGCCACCGCCAGTGACAGGGAAGACTTGCCTACCTTGACAACTTTGGGGGTGGTCATGAACACGTCCTTCCTCCATAGTGTGGAGATGTTTTGGAGGGACGTGAAGCTGATCGATTGGCTAAATCACATGGAGCACGTTATGTGTGTCCACAAGAAACCACTCGGTCAGTGGGATGACCCTGCCATGATGTGACTTGAGGACAAGCTCTTCAAGTACATGGTCAATTAGTGGGATGTGTAGCAACCACACCTTAAGTGGCAGCCGATGCCGAGGGAGGTCTTCTGCGCTCTCATGCACAAGAAATGCACCGAGGGTGAGGAAGCGTAGTACATCTTCCAAAAGATCAAGGACTTTAGGAAGTTGGATAACTTGCTCAAGGCCTACTTGAGCAAGTTCACCACACTCATGGAGAAAGCCGAAAGCTTCACCGAGGGCGATGGGATCGAGACCTTCAACTACCCTGAGTGCTTGCTACTGGAGTGCTTGCGTGATGGCTAGCAAAAAGATGAAGGACATGACCACCACGACGGAAACCGACCAAGCTTGGTCAAGTTGGAGGGAATTGTACGACTACAAAAGCAACGTGTGTTCGGCGAACTCAAAGCACTAATATGATGCACAACTGAATGTGTGTTCATAGCAAGGCCGCGACATGTGCATGGATGCTATAGGGGCTTGTGGGCCTGCTGGACATCGGGACAGGGCCAAGGACAAGTATCCCACAAACCCTTTAATCAAGAAGGGCACTGGACACAACGTCCCCAACAACAAGCATAGCTACGACAATGACAAGCGACAAGCGGCGCATAAGCGTTCCAATGCAGCCTCCCGCAATGGGCTTTGCCACAGCTGTATGGAGTCAGGCCACTTTAGGGCCGAGTGCCCTGAGCTTGCTTGTGGTGGGCAAGAGGCTATGGCCTTGGCTGTAGTTGTGGCATCTCATGGGGATGCTACAATAGGAGCCCGTGGACAGGGCCATGGACAAGGCCGCGGTCGCGATAATGAGCTTCGCCGTGGTAATGGACAAGGAAGTGGTGGGGTTTTTCCCCACTCCTCAGTGACATTAGTGGGGACCATTCCCCACTGGGAAAAACTGGATCATGAGTGCAGGTTCATGTTTTCAGATGAGGATGTTAAACAATTTGAGTTTTAGACAAGTCCAAAATTCTCTATTGTTTTCTTGTCAATGCCCCGGATAGCAACGATCTAGAAAACGGGTCCCGACATGGGAGGCCGCCAACCGCTCTTAGTATCACAACCAAGATAACATATCACCCTCGAGCAAGGGATCCACACTTTAGGTTCGTTTGCTTTGCAACCTCACGAAGTCTGCATGTTGGTCTTTAGTGTCTACCTTTGGTTGGACACTCTGTGAGGAGTCTGAAAGGCAAGAACTGTAAATGGATGTATGCAAGGTACAGGCTTTCATACTTGCAGAGCTTTGCTAAAGCTTCTTCTTGTAGTGGCTCCACTGGAGCCAACCTCAACCTACAGTCCTACTTGGCGCGTCCTTAGACCGCCAAGTGTCATCCTCAAGGCAGGCTCTAGTAAGCTTCCTAGAAGCTTCCTGTCCCAGTTTGGGCCACAAATGAAATTGCGGCCGTCGCGGGGTTTGAACCTGCGACCTCTCGTTTGAGACTCCGGTGCCTATTCAACCAAGCCAAAAAGGTATTGTTTCTATGATGAGCCACAGGGGACATACCCATTATGGGCAGTGGATTCCTGGCCCATCTCAAAACAAACGAAGGGGACGTACTCCATAGAGCAGTGCATGCCTTGTCTGTATGTGTGGCTAGCCAGCTAGGCAGTGGACAAGGTGCATACTATTTCAACAAATCTCTCCCTTGCACCTCTGTCCATCTGTCGCTTACTGGGCTCCATCAATGCCTTGGGGCTCACCCTTCCTCTGCCGCACTCTTCATGCCGAATCCAGGAATGCCTGCATAGTATAAGTTGCTCTCAAGCGGCTTGATCATGCAGTCAGCAAGCATGCTCTTCGTTCTGCACTGCTGCAAGTCCACCACGTTCTTCATGACCAGGTCACGTGAGTAGTGGTAACGTATGTCAATGTGCTTCGTTTGCCAAGAGATGATCTCATCTTTAGGCATCGAGATGGCGCTCATGTTGTCCACGTATACAACCGTGGCGTCCTTCTGTGGCACTGTCATTCTGTCAAGTAGGCTGCGCAACCATTGAGTCTCCTTGCACACCTCAGACAAAGCAACGTACTCTGCCTCAACTGTGGGCACGAAAACACAATCCTACTTCCTGCTGGCCCATGAGATGGTAGTGCCATTCAAGAGGTGGATTTCTTGTCGTCGAGATTTCCTCCCTAGTCAGCGTCGGTGTAGCACTTCAGGCGAAGGGGGTCCGTTCCTTCTTGGCCTCCAAGGACGAGGTCTATGTGATGTGTCTTTTGCAGGTAGCGCAAGATGCGCTTGACTGCCTGCCAATGTTGTGGCCCAGGGTCGGCCACAAATCTGCTCACTTGTCCCACAACATAGCAGATGTCCGGACGAGTCCCTACCATGGTGTACATGATGCTACCCACGGTGGACTGGTAGGGGATGTCTTGCATCTCCCTTTGTTCTGCTTCGTTGCTTGGCGACATGGAGGCATTCAGCTTTATGTCGGTCGTCATTGGAGTGCTGAGAGGTTTGCAGACTTCCATGTGGTAGCGCTTCAATACCACACCGATGTATTTGGTTTGGTTGAGGTCGATGGTGCCTGCTACTTGGTTGCGGTGGATGGCAGTCCCGAGGTAGTACTCGAGAGGACCCATGTCCTTCATCTTGAACCTTTTGCTGAGGTCAGACTTATGCTCATCCAGCAGCTCGACCGAAGACAAACAGATGATCAGATCATCTGTTTGTCTTTGGTCGTAGATTATCCACGTACAGTGCAAGCAGCATCAGCCCTCTCCCATCATTGCGCACGTACATGTTCGGGTCATTGTGGCAATGCGCGAAGGAGAGGCCGGTCATGAAACCGTCCATCTCTTTGTACCACATCCTTGGGGCCTATTTCAGCCCGTAGAGCGCTTTCACCAACTTGCACACCTTGTCCTTGGGAGCTTTGACTCCTTTGGGCACCTCCATCAGCACTTCCTTGTCGAGCTTCCCATAGAGAAAAGCTCTCTTGAAGTCCATCTGGTGTATCTCCAAGTTCTTTGCGGCTGCAATTCCAAGGAGAGAGCGGATGGAGGCAAAGGTCACGACGGGTGCGAATGTCTCATCGTACTCGGAGCCCGGGCGTTGAGAGAACCCCTTAGCCACTACCCTTGCCTTAAACTTGTCGATGCTGCCATCTTGCTTCTTCTTTACTCACAGGACCCACTTGGATCCCACCACGTGGGCCTTGTCGGGTCTATCCACTAGCACCCACGTGCCATTCTTGGAAATGGACGCGAGCTCGCTATCCACTTTGCCGCATCTGGGCCATTCATTGCCTCAGCCACTGTGGATGGCTCTCCCCGAGCCATGCACAGCCAGCTAAGGCCAGTCGAATCGTCCTCATATCGCAAAGGTGCTCTCTTTGGTTGCAAACTGCGCCGGGGTAGTGGTGCGGCTTCTTGCTTTGGTGCTGGTGCTTCCACAGGTGGCGGTTTGTGGTCGTCGTCGTCGTCGTCTTCAGAAGAGTCGTCAGACTCCAAGTCAGACTTGGAAGCCTCAGACGCCTTGGTATCCGCGTCCATGTCAGATGCTGCGTCACCCTGCATAGCTGGTCTCCCATTCCCACCACCTGCTGGCAAAGCAAGCCAGTTGTCGGGTGCTTGGTCTCCGGACTCAAGCAACACTATCCACTCTCCCGCTTTGGGGGCAAGGTTCGGGTCCAGCAGCTCTCCCTTGTCAAGGGTGCGTTCGTCAAACACGACGTCGTAGCTCCTCACGAGCTTGCCTGATGCCTGGTCCCAAAGCCGATAGGCTTTGTGTGATGTGTCGTACCCAACCATGATGCACTTCCTGGAACGTTCGTCAAGCTTTCCTCCACCTTCTCGGGACTGGATCTTCACCCATGCAATTGACCCAAACACCTTCAGATGAGATGCGTTGGGTTTCTTTCCCGACCATGCTTCCTGTGGGGTCTTCAGCTGCTTGTCCTGCTCCTTTCCACGCTTTCCTAAGGTGGTCGTTGGTGTGAGGTTCACAAGGTAGCAAGCCGTTGTTGCTGCTTTTGCCCAAAAGCGAGGTGGGAGCTTGGTGTCGAAGAGCATGCTTTGCACCATGCCGAGCGAGGTCTGGTTCATCCTCTCGGCCACGTCGTTGCTTTGGGGGTTGTAAGGGGTGGTTTGCTTGTGGCGAATGCCATGATGCTTGAGCCAAGGCTTGCATGCCTCGTACTCACTCCCATTGTCACTTTGGAGCGTCTTCACTTTCTTGGACGTTTGCCGCTCCACCATGGCGACGAACTCAAGGAGCTTCTCCTTGACCTCTCCCTTTGTTTTGAGGAAGTAGATCCACAACTTGCGGCTGTGGTCGTCAATGAAGGTTAGGAAGTACTTGCTTCCTTTGTTAGATGGTGTGCAGAAGGGTCCACACATGTTGCTGTGTATCAGCTCCAAGACATGCTCTGCTTGTTCACGTCCTCTCCCAAATGGCTTCTTCTTTGCCTTCGCTTGGAGGCATGGTTCACAAAATGTACACCCTTTGCCATGCTTCATGGTGCACCCTTCCATTCCGCGGACTACCTCTTGCTCCCGCATCTTCTGCAGCGTGCTGTTGGCCACGTGGCCGAATCGTCGGTGCCATAGCTTAGCGTCAGTATCCTTGGTTGATGTGGCGGCCGCAACGGTCGCCAGCGGTGCATTCTTTTGGCTCCAGTGCCACTGTCTTGGTGGCACATGCGAGTCCCTCATCCGACGCCTTGGTGACTTTGGTTTGAAGGAAATAGAGGCCGTCGACTCTTGGAACTTGAAGCATGAGGTCGTCTTTGGTGTACAAAATCTGGATGTCCTCATTTTTTAGGGCCACCACTTCGTTATTGGTGAACACCACCGTCATGTTGTTGTCGGTGATTTGTGAGACGGACGGCAAGTTTGTTGCAAAGGAGGGCATGTACACCACCTTTTGAAGGTTGACCGCCTTCTCCGCACCGTTGACGTTGAAAGTGATCACCTTGTCCCCCTTCGCCCATGGCTTAAACGACGCTGCCGTTTGCACACTTGATGCGCATGACAGATTCGGCCATGGAGACAACCCACCCTTCTCTTTTGATGAGTGGTGGTTGGTGCCCGAGTCAAGGGCGAATGCCCCGGGCCTAAGGATTATTGCCCCCTTCATGGGCAGCCCCCTAGCCATCATATTGGTAAGCTCCATATTCTCCTTCCCACCTTTGTTCCCACCTTCTTTCTTGGGACTACGGCAGTCCCTAGCCCAGTGCCCAGCCTTGGCTCACCCTCATCGACATCAACCTTTGGAAGACGAAGAGTTAGTTTGCTAGGGCGTTTGATTGATGCACACGTGCGAGTTTTGCGTAGGCCTCGGCAGCCAACGTGCATCCTGTGATGTGGGAGTGTTGAGTCTCATTAATGGATGTCACAAGAATGGCGAGAGCCATGTTATTCTTCATCGTCCATGCTGCAAGGTCAGCCGCATGCGTTGTCACCGTCGCATCGGCGGGTGCTGTCTCGATCCTTTTTAGGATGTCGAGGTAGCCACGCACGTTCATGACAATATGAAACTGCCATTTCCACAAGGGAAAACATTTCCCCATGAATTTGGACATATCTGCCTCAAGGCGGGCTTGAGTCGGATCTGCCATTTCCTACGGTTGCTCGTCTTCTCTCCTTCACTGCTACTATGCTTCGTTGAGGCTGATAAGGCTGATGAGGCTGCTGACTGTGACCGTTGCCAAAAGGTGCAGTTGGTTCCGTTGCATACCCATCCCGCCAATGATCGCCTAAGGCGATGGTGCCGTCGTGAGAGAACGGACTCGGGGTCGTACCACCTTCTAAAAAGGGGTAGAGCTTAATCCCGTTGGGGCTCAAGGGTCGTGTCCAACATGGACAGAGCTGTTCCTCGTCCCCTAGTCCGCCACGTACGCGCACCCTACCTAAAGAAGCCGATGGAGCTCATAAAGCAAATGGAGTCGTCAGATGGTTGTGTCCCTTTTATACCTGTGCGCCCTACAAGAACACGCGCTAGTCGGTCTTGGAAGCGTGCCTTAGAACAAGAAGTGTGGGCCCATAACCCTTTGTCAATGCGCCAGATAGCAATGGTCTAGAAAACGGGTCCCGACATGGGAGGCCGCCAACTGCTCTTGGTATTGCAACCAAGATAACATATCACCCTTGAACGAGGGATCCACACTTCAGGTTTGTTTGGTTTGCAACCTCACGAAGTCCGCATGTTGGTCTTTAGTGTCTACCTTTGGTTGGACACTCCGTGAGGAGTCTCAAAGGCAAGAACTATAAATGCATGCATGCAAGGTACATGCTTTTATACTTGCAAGGCTTTGCTAAAGCTTCTGCTTGTAGTGGCTCAACTAGAGCCAACCTCAACCTACAGTCCTACTTGGCGCGTCCTTAGACCGCCAAGTGTCATCCTCAAGGCAGGCTCTAGTAAGCTTCCTAGAAGCTTCCTGTCCCAGTTTGGGCCACAAAGAAAATTGCGGCCATCGCGGGGTTTGAACCCGCAACCTCTCGTTTGAGACTCCGGTGCCTATTCAACCAAGCCAAAAAGGTATGGTTCCTATGATGAGCCACAGGGGACATACCCATTATGGGCAGTGCATTCCTGGCCCATCTCAGAACAGACCAAGGGGACGTACTCCATAGAGCAGTGCATGCCTTGTCTGTATGTGTNCTAAAGCTTCTGCTTGTAGTGGCTCAACTAGAGCCAACCTCAACCTACAGTCCTACTTGGCGCGTCCTTAGACCGCCAAGTGTCATCCTCAAGGCAGGCTCTAGTAAGCTTCCTAGAAGCTTCCTGTCCCAGTTTGGGCCACAAAGAAAATTGCGGCCATCGCGGGGTTTGAACCCGCAACCTCTCGTTTGAGACTCCGGTGCCTATTCAACCAAGCCAAAAGGTATGGTTCCAATAATGAGCCACAGGGGACATACCCATTATGGGTAGTGAATTCCTGGCCCATCTCAAAACAGGCCAAGGGGACGTACTCCATAGAGCAGTGCATGCCTTGTCTGTATGTGTGGCTAGCCAGCTAGGCAGTGGACAAGGTGCATACTATTTCAACATTTCTTCCCTGTTAGTGAACCTCATTCTACACTTGCTAACCGACATTTCTCACAAAACCTTGCATCTCTGGATGAGATGCATGGTTGAACATGCTTAGTGATAGCAACACGGACCTCTTTGCAAGAGTTGTGTGACGTAGTGATTGAAGCAAAGACCCTCAAAGCGGTGAGTTAAACCACGTTTGTAGTACTTTATGTCCACCAGTTTGACCCAGTCAAATCTAGAAATTGGAGGGTGTTAGCCAAATTCTCACATGCCCACAAGATGTAGACTCGAGTGGGTGAATCATGGGAGTTATGGCACCCACTAAATAGATTTTGTGTTTATCATGAACTCAACTTGCCATATTTGAGCCTTTTGACTTAGAAGAGTGGGAGTAATATGACAATGTAGTTAAGAGGATACGTAGTTGTTCCTCCAATGAATGTCCTGGCTGATATTGGAGGGGAAGACTCCTTTATTGGCCTTGGCTTCTCCCGACAGGTGGACCTAAAGTACGATGCATCAAATGACCCAGTTTGCATTGGTGAAAACCGCAGGGTATCCATGATCGATTCTTGTAGAAAAAGAATTTGTATTCAAGGTTATACACAGAATGTCACATTGAAGGTTCTCAACCTTCTTGGCCTATTCAAAATTGTGCTAGGTGATCCTTGGCTCCATGAAAACAAGGCTATGATGTGCTTTGAATCAAAGTGCTTGATCTTTCAAAAGGAAATTGTTGCTTTATGTTGATTCCAAGTACGGAACTGTCACTAACCCGAGTAAAAGTTCATGCCAACTTGTCTATGGTGTAGGTCAGGAGACCATGTTGTTGATACTTCTTGGCTCAGCTACAAAAAACGTAGAGGCAAACGTGAAGGAAGACATGCCGCAAGAGATCAAATCTCTATTGGCAGAGTTCTTGGATGTATTCCAAGACCCACTGGCTGTGCTTCTACAAGAACGACACATGGGCCATACGATTCCAGTGCAACCGGAGGCGACTCCTTCGTTCAGACCCATGAATCACCTTAGTTGAGCACAAAGGCAAGAGGCTGGATGCCAAATGAAAGAGTACCTTGTAAACTGATGGATCGAGCCAAGTAGCTTGCCGTACTATATGTCAATCATTTTTGTGAAAAAAAAACAATCGTGGTTTATGCATGTGTGTGGACCACCGGGCATTGAACAAGCTGACGGTGAAAAATCGATTCCCCTTACAATGCATGAAGTCCCTATTTGACCAAATCCAAGGGGGAAAAGTATTCTTGTCTTGTATATGTCTCAAGGCTACCATCAAATGCGCATCATGGAAGATGATGCGCTCAAAACAATTTTTTGAATGCACATGGGAAACTATCGGTTTCAAGATTTGTGCTTTGGGCTAGCGAACGCCCTAGCAACCTTCCAAGGAGTAATGAACCAAGAATTTGCCAAGTAATTTGGTCAGTTTTTCTTGGTTTACGTGGAAGACATCATGCTTTTCTCTAAATCAATGGAAGAGCACATACAACACCTGCACGGAGTCCTCACAATCCTTCAACAACGGAAGTTCTATGTAAAGTTAAGCAAGTGGAAGTTTGCACAAGACGAGCTCAAATACATTGGACACATTTTGTCAAGCACAGTGTCCATGTTGACCCGTGAAAGGTCCAAGCCGTAGTGGATTGGTCGCACCGAAGAAATTCTGGACAGATTCGGTCTTTTCTTGACCTTACAAACTGATTTCAATGGTTTATGCAAGGGTATTCAACTCTAGTAATACCGCTAATGAGGCTCACGGAAAAAGACGTGTGTTGGGGATGGACCTCTGATTGTGAGAATGCCTTTCTCAAATCCAAAGAGCTTCTATCCATAGCGCCTGTCTTAGCTCTTCCAGATTAATCGTAATCATGGGAGGTTTGATGTGACGCTTTGGTAGTGGGACATGAAGTAGTCCTCATACAGATAATCACCCAGTTGCGTATCAGAGATTGAAGCTCATTCTTATGGAGAAGCTGTACATGACTGGGGATCAAGAACTTCTTGCGGTGGTACACGCTTTCAAGATGTGGCATTGCTATCTGACGGGAACTGAAGGGGGTGTGATAGTCATGGTCGACCACAACCCATTGGTGTTTTTCCAAATGCACAAAACATGTAAAGACGACAAGCACGTTGGAGAAATCACCTAAGCCAATTCTTGTTCATGTGGGAACATCAACGAGGAAGCATCACTATGGCCGATCCACTAAGCCAACAGCATGTGGAACTTAAGATTACCACCAAGGTCAGTGCGTGCTTTATGGCCATTGCGATAGCTACAATGCAAACACCGGACCCCCTTGCACCCGTACGGCAACCAACGTGAGAGATTATCCACTATGACCGGTTTTGTAAACTAGATCTGGATCAGTGTTGCTCTCAGGACAACGGAAAACGCCACAACGTTGTTAACAACGAGCAACATTGTAGTGAGCCTCAGTCACAACGTTGTTACTACTGTCATTATGGTGGTTTTTGTGGCAAAAAGGCAGGGCAAGTACCAACATGCAAATTTTCCACGTTGTTCATTTGCAGATACATAATTTTCTGGCATTTATGGACACTTCCTACATTTCAACACTACGGTATTATCACAATTGCACACTTCCTACCACTTGTGTAATTCTGCACTTGAACATGGTGATGCACACCTCCAAGCATGATGTTATCACATCTCACTTCAGCGTGAAGAGCATCAAAACACTTCTAAGTAGACAAAAA
>SZWC01009957.1:59553-82093 GCA_023375785.1 Penium margaritaceum
GTCCTCCCCTTCATCACTGCTGCTGCCCTCATCATCCTCGGTATGCAGTAACTCCACCCCTCCTCCCACCTCCACAATCTCACCATCATCCTCGCTCTCTTCCCCATCATCAACTTCACTTGCTGTGTCAGCTGCTGCCACAAGGCGTGCTGCGGCTCGACCACCACTTTTGCCGTAGTGCTTCCGAAGACGCACATTGCAGCGCACCAGCAACTCCAACGTCCTCACCAGGAGGCGGTTCCTACGAGCAGTGTGAATGAGCTCATGCGTGGAAAAAACACGCTCACACTATGAGGAGGAGCAGGGCTGGGAAAGCACCCGCAAAGCCAAGTCACGCAGCACAGGCATACAGTGCATGTGATTCACGTGCCACTCAACAGGTGTCATGCTCTGGCACTGCACTTTTGCAACTGCAGCAACTGCCTTTGCGTTCTTTGATGCAGTCACGCTCGGCACTGGGTTGAGCATCACCTGCCCCCTCTGAAATGCATCAATCTCCTTCAGCAGGGTGTCATGCTTGTCTACTGGCACCATTGCGTCTACAACTGCCTGCCATGCCTGCATGGTTGCAGAGTCCAGAGACAGGTCATTGCCAAAGTGCTTAGGATGCAAGCGCCTAGCAGCAGCATAGAGCGGGCAGGCCATGTCCTTAGTCCAGCGTGCATTCAGCCTTGTCAGAGCAAACTGCACGTGTACCTTGGCTACCTTGGCAGGCTTCCTCCCTTTCTTCACACTCAGTGCCCTCAGCTCCTCCGAACAGTCCAGCAAACCCTCGTAGATCTCACCTGCCNTGGGAGCATCCAGCTCCTCTAGCTCTTTGTCTAGCCTCGGAAGGAGATCACTGACGACGGTATTGCGGCTTGGTAGCTTGAACCCTGAACTGGTCTTCCTGGCATTCTTCACCACTTCTAGCAGCACACCTTCACGGCAGAATGAGATTGGAAGAGCTCCAATGCACATGAGCTTGACAATGGACAACTGGCACTTGTCGTTATGACCACGTTCAATGTGCTGGTCCATGGAAGATTGCCGGAAACTGGAGGCTCTCCTGATGTCAAACAGAGGTACCTTGTCGGCTGGGCTGAGTAGAGCTGACACGGCTGGCCGAGGTTGATGACTGCTGCCAGGCTGGACATCCTCATCGTCACTGTCTGGTTCCAAGGTCACCCCAGCTGCTGCTGCTGTCGTCTGCTTCTCCAGTTTCTCCCACAGCTTGACCCACGCGACCGGCTTGTCTTTGGTACCCCACTCTGGTCCGAGCCCNCCGAGCCCCTTGTACAGAAGTTCTTTGTGCGGCTTCCATCCGGCCGGCGGTGGCTGCTCGTGCTCTAGGCCAAGCACGTCTCGGCACGTTGGTGGAACATGGGGGCACTTGCCGATGCTGCTGCTGTCTCCAGAGAAGTGACCGCGAATGCGGTCGCAGCACCCAGACTTGATGGTGCCGCAGGAACCGCACCTCCACCCTGCTTTCTTGGACTTGGTCGGGTATGGCTCGCAGTGCTTGCTGAGTTCTTTCGTCAGGTAGTCCCCCAATACCTGACGCTTCCGTGGAGGATTCCATCGGGAGGCATCACATGGCTCGGTGACTGAGGATGGATTGGGGGACTGGACGGTCCCTGTAGCACTAGATGCTCCCCTGGAGGGCTGTGAGGATGACGGGGTGTGATGGGTTTCCATCGTGAGACGTCATCGCACACCAAGTGCAAAACGACACTTGGTGTGCGACGCTGACGGCGAAGAGAAGGGCAGTGACTTACTCCCAACAAAGCTCTTTCACCCCTCCAGACGACGCTTCCATCAACACACGGGTGCTGCAGTGCGGCACGTTGCTTCACCGATGGACGCGATGCTGAGGTCGATGATTTCATGACAGCATCGTGGCCGTACACGCAGCAGGCCTGATCGATGTGGCATCGACAACGGCGATGCATGTCCATCCATTTTCGAGAAATCCAAGGATCGTGGGAGTGCACGAACTTAATTTTCTTTTCCGTTGAAACCTATGGGTAGCATGAAACATGGACTGCATCAAAGCAGCAATACTTCGACACAGTATGTCAAAACCCGTTTTCAAATCCTACGAAAATGTTAAAAAAATCTTGGTGGATAAAATGTGCGTAGCGCTTGAGGGACGTCCAGTTGTACATTGCACTCGATAGGATGCAAGCAGCTATTTGTTCGTTCATTTCACTTCCACCCAAAGCAGCCAATATATGGGCTACAACAGCTGACGTGTACCATTCAAGCATGCCAGGCATGCAGTGCATGCCACAACAGCAATTGTAGCAATATCTAACAATTTTGCCACCGAGAGTGAGTGAGTCGGCTCCGGGGTCGATTTTTCGGTCCCTGTGTTCTTCTCGTTTTCTGAAGTGTTAGGGGTGTGTGTGGCAAAATGCCTGTTTTTGGCAACCCGGGGTCACCATTAGCCCTACAACACAACGTAGCAACATCGTTGCTACGTTGTTGTTGTAGGGCTCCTACAACGAACAACGAGAGCAACACTGATCTGGATGGGATTCTATGTGCATTATTGGTTCCATGAATCTCAAGATCTGGACATGTACATATTGATGTAGGCCACAAAAACCTTATAAAATGGACAACAAGTTCCACGACCGGCCATTCGCAGGTCATGTGGGACCTTGAAAAACCAGACAGGCACTCTTGGACCACTATTGGTGGCCAAGATAGAGTGTCAATCATTGTAAGTATTGAATGACATGCGAGCCATGTCTTCGAAACAAGGCTAGTAACAAAAAGCCAAGTGGAGTCCTTCAATAGCTTCCCATCCCTGGAACTCCATGGGAGTGCGTTAACATTGACCTTATTACTAGCCTTCCACACACGGCCCATGGCCACGACAAAATACTAGTGCCTGTGAATCTTCTGACAAAGATGACATACTTAATTCCTACAACCACTCATGTGAATGCAGAGGAGACTGCTCGTCTCTTCTTTGAGGGAGTCATGAAATATAGCAATTTGCCATTATGCATTATCTTCAATGGAGATAGAAAACTTACTGGTACATTGTGGCATAGGATGCACGAGTAATTTGACAGTAAGTTGCAAATGTCAAGAACGTTTCCATCTCAAACTGGTGGACAAATAGAGTACATGAATCCCACTCCAGAGCATACTCTCCACATGTACATGGACCGTGCCATGAATGAGTGGGAATAATTCCTAGTACTGGCAGAGTTTGCAATGAACAAATCAATGAACAAGTCCACACAATTCACATCGTTCATCTTGAACTGTGGTTGGCATCCAGTGGTGCCCTCCTCATTGGTGAAGAGTGGAAGTATCGGAGGACAGATTCCTTCTACTCAAGACTTTGCCAAGCACATAGACTCCTTGTTACAGGAGGAGAAGTGTCACGTTCAAGCAACTCGTCAATGATAGAATGCATACGCAGACAAAAGTTGTCGGAAGGTGTCCTTTAACATTGGTGACAATGTATATTTTCAGCACTAAGAACCTTCGGCTGAAGTCGTCAGGGGTGCGAAAACTTCTACGGAAGTGGATTAGGCCTTTTCCCATCGTGGCACGCATCGGTCAAATGGCATCCTGATTGCAGCTTTTTCCAAGTATGAAGACACATGACATGTATCACGTAATTCTGCTAGCTCCATACACGGCAAATGGACTTTTTCAGCCACCGCCGGTAGTCCTTGCTGCCAATGGCCGCATACAAGGCCCTTTGCCTACTCCAACACCAAGAGCGTACACTTTTGTCGTGCGTTGTAAGGGAATACCTTGTTCATTGGACTGGTTGTGGACCTGAGCATAACTCATGGGAGCCTGACTCCTGGTTTCCCACATGGGTGGTCAACGAGTA
Organism: Penium margaritaceum; assembly: GCA_023375785.1. Taxonomy (NCBI): domain Eukaryota; kingdom Viridiplantae; phylum Streptophyta; class Zygnematophyceae; order Desmidiales; family Peniaceae; genus Penium; species Penium margaritaceum. The sequence goes on from SZWC01009957.1 coordinate 63,398, forward strand.
CTAGAGTAAGCTTGCATCTTACACGGATCAATGCATGTCAGGGGGCACCATCTGAAGACAGAAAAATTGAGCAAAACTCTCACAGGGCACCATTCATGGAAAGTGACCACAGGAGGTTGGGAACGTCCAACATGGTTGTCGCGTGGACGCTCCAACCTAAAGGGGAAATGCCGCTCCGTGCTGACCGACAAGTTGTAGCTTAGGTCCAAGTACCACACACATGTTCATGTTTAGCTAGTGATTGATACTATTGTTTTTCATTTCACAATGTTAACGACTCACTATATGGCACTCTCACTTGTTGGTCATGAACCGGGATGGTTCATGATAAGTGGGGAGGAATGCAGCAGGAGGGCCGGTTTGGCCCTCCAATCTTGCGATAGCAAGGGGGTGGCTGCGAGCCAACTCATCCTATTGCGAGGGTTGGCCGGTGGCCAGCCACCCGCTGGCTACTGGCCAGCCGGTGGCCGGTCGACTGGATGGCCGGCGGCCGGTCAAGTGACCGGCTGGCCACCCACCGGTGAGCAACCTGCCGCCGATCAATCTGGTGGCTCGATAAGCGGCAAAGAGGTTGTAAGGCCTCGGCCTTCTCTCGTACGCCCCTGAGTTAGGGGCATAAGAGAGAAGTAAGGGAAAAATCGTTGATCGTGTCTTGCATGCGATGTTTTTGTGCCGATTCATAAAAAACAAAACTGCAATTTCTTGAGGTTAAACTACGTGTTTCAAAACCTGAAAACACGTGCAAACTCATGATCTAGGAGTAATACCCCCCTCGTTGTGGACCCAGGATGAGGGGGTGAGGTAAAAACAGAAATGGGCCTCCAAAGACTTGAAAATTCAAGTCTCCATGTACGGGTTGTTGATGAAGATTGCACCAAAGAGTGACAAAGAGGGGAAACCTCTTCAAGCAAGCTCGAGGTACAATTCTAGGAATTCCAACGATGACCTAAGTGCAGGAGATGGAGACACACATCTTATGAAATGTTTTTATTTGTGGTAACACAATGTTTTCTATCAATAGTCTTCAAACACAGACTTCTTAGCCTCCAATCTCTCTAATGTTTTTCCGAACAGAGAGTAGATGGTAAACAGGTAGAAAATGCGAGAAGTAACACGATTAAGAATTTGGGACACTTGAACAATTCATACAAAGCGATAAGTGTACTTTGATGACAAGTGTTGAAATGATTGAACATATGTATACAAGCATCAAGTTACAGATGAGGCATAGTCGAGGCTTTTCGGTCGATTTTCAAGCGACACGTGTGGAGTTGCATTGTGAGTGGTCATATTCGAGAAGCTCTGCCAAGAAGTCGGGGGCCTTCAAGGATCGACGGTGAAGATGCGAGATGCATCTTTATAGATTTCGATATGTCTTGATGCATCAAGAAACCAACCAAAAGGTCGTGATGTTTTTGTTGACGATTGTCAAAAGTGGTTGGGGTAGTCAGAAAGTGTGAGGGGGTTTATCGGAGGGCGGGGTCCGTCGGCCAAATTGTCCTTGACCGTCGGGGTGAAAAGTCGAGGTCTTGACACGCAGTGGGGTATTTGTGTAATCACAGAAATGTCCAATCGGAAGATTAGGGATTGTGTACGTCTGGTATGTAACACTTCCCCCCCTTTTTGCCGTGACGTCTTGGTGCTCGTACAGACGTGGCTCGGTGACGGCGGTAATTTTCGGCGATTAGGTGATCGACGTCTTGAAGGTTGTCGTAGGGTTCCTAGCTGATATGCGCAGGGTCATAGCCGTGCCACTTGACAAGATATTCTATTGTTTTTCCATGTCATTGATGGCTGAGGATGTTGTCGATGACGTACTTAAAGGGAATGAGACGAATCTATTGCAACTTGTTTCGTCCAAAACGGTGCTGATTTGAGTGAGTTATGGTTCGGTAAAGGGCGGCCATGGATCCGCCGTCGCACAAAAAACTACAAGTGCTAGAAGTGAGCAGAGAGCAGCTCTACGGGGTGGGACTCGCTGCTTGAGCCCACCCGTCGGCTGGCAAGCGAAGCTCTCCGGCGCTCATTTTTCCAGGTGCGCGAAAATGCCGCGCACGACCCTAAATCCGGCTCTAGGCCGGTTCCACGTTTGTGCACAACCTATGTCAGTCAGAAATACCCAGCCTCGACTTCGAGGTCACATCTAGGTCTGCGAACGCAAGCATCAAGCATGCAGGATCAAATAAAAGACAGGGCCACACTAGGTCCCCTACGGCTAATCTAGCAGTAGTCTTGGCTGAAGGGCTGGAGCTGGGGCATTGCTGTCGAGAGGGAAACGAGCACAGGAGAGGAAGAGAAGTGGATGTCTAGTGTGCTCAGTGCTGACGCACGCGCTCACTGTGCATCGCCTCCGCTCTCAGAGTCAGCAAGCCCTGCACACTCATGGCCACCGCAGAATCGTACATATATACAGGGAGGATTAACACGCCCCCTTGGCCATGTGTGCAGATGGTGCACAGCCGAGATGATGGAGTTGGAGTTGCAAAGCAGTGGAGGGAAGTGCTTTAGTGAGAAAATCTGCCAGTTGTGCATCCCTGCTGATAGGCTGGACTTGAATGGCTCCTGATTCCACTGCCTCACGGACGAAGTGATGCTGGACGTTAATGTGCTTTGTGCGTGGATGCAACACACCATCATTTGCGGCAATGCTGCGTGCGGCGGAGTTGTCGCTGTGCAGTGGAACCGCTTGCACATTCAGACCCAATTCCTCAAGCAGGCATGCCAGCCAGATGCCCTCACACGCTTCTTCACTCAATTCCATGTACATTGCTTCTGCCACAATGCGCGCCACACAGGACTGTTTTGCACTTCGCCACGACACAGCCGTACCCCACAGACGAAACACATACCCACCACGACTACGGGCCTGACGGTCACGCGCATAGTCACTGTCACAAAACCCATCCAGCAAGCAACACGCCGTGGGAGCAAAGACCAGACCAAAGCCAGCAATGTCCAGCACGTAGCGCAGTAGTTTCAGCAGTGCTTTGTGATGCTCGCTGCGAGGTTGTTGGCCAAATTGAGCCAGCACATTGACTGCACAGGAAATGTCTGGACGTGTGGTGGATGCAAGGTAGGATAGGCTGCCAGTAATCTGTCGGTACAGTGTAGGATCACTGTCCGGACCGTAGTCAGTGGTGCGTGCATCCAGTAAGTGAGTGTACACATCAGGGCTCATCGGTGAGTGCTGCTGTGGAAGGTGTTGTATGAGGTGTTGAAAACGACGAGTGAGATGTGCCAGAAACCGTCCCTGATGCAATGCGAGTGTGCGTGCAGATCTGTCTCTGATGATAGTCATGCCCAAGAAGTTGCTTGCCTCCCCCAAATCTGTCATGTTGTAGTGCTCAGTGAGTAGGGCCTTTGTGCGTGTGATGAGAGAGAGCGACGGGGACAAGAGCAACAGGTCATCGACATAGACCAACAGCACGACGGGTACTCCATCATCCCAGCGTAAAAAGTAGGAAGGATCACACACACTCTGTGTGAATTCCCCAGTCATGAGAGTGCGGCTAATCTCTTTGTTCTAACACCGGGGTGCTTGCTGTAGTCGATAAAGAGCTTTAAGCAGTAACCAGATGTGATCTGTTCCATCCTCAAACCATTCTGGCTGTTTGACATACAGTTCCTCCTCTAGAGGGCCGTTTAGAAATGCGTTCTTGATGTCCATTTGATGAATCTCCCAGTCTTCATGGGCCGCCATGCCCAACAGTACTCTGCCGGTGCCATACTTGCCTACTGGGGCATAAGTGTCAGTGAAATCTTGTCCTGGAACTTGATGGAACCCCTTTGCTACCAACCTGGCTTTGTATTCTTTGATTAGGCCAGCCAAGTTCCTCTTCAGCTTGAAGACCCACTTCACATCTATGGCCTTTTGGCCAGGTGGAAGAGGCACAACCTTGAACACCTTATGCTCCAAAAGAGCGTTGATCTCGGCAGCCATGGCCTTCTCCCACTCAGGTGCTTCAGCGCGCCCCCTTGCCTCAGACAGGGTCAGGGGCTCCACCTGTTGGTGCTGTGTGGAGGTGGAACCAGTCATATGATAGAACTGTCGATATTTGACGTGTGGGATGTCCCTCAAGGCACGTTTCATAGGTTCGGGTGCAGGTGTGACAGTTTTTCCTGACTCTGTGGGAGCATCACCTCGCAGCCCAAGGGGTGACTGAGGTGCACTTGACTCTGTTCTTGCCAGATCAGTGGGTGTTAGGAGCTCTCTTGGCACAGAGTTTTTCTCACCCTGCTCTTGTGCCACAGTGCGTGTGGGAAATGTGACTGGTTGTGGGACAAGCATTGGAATGCTTACATAGTGGGGGTAGTGCTCAGGGTTAGTCAGGTTGGGCACGTGCCGCAAGGTGCGGAATTTCTTGTACAGCATGTGCTCCAGGAAGGAAGCATCTCGACTCTCAAGGAAGCTGTGGCTTGTGGGGACCTAGAACCTCCATGCCTTTGACGCATGTGACACACCGACAAAGACACACCACCGACCTCTAGGACTCAATTTGTGTTCGCGTTATGGTTTGGCGATCCAGACGCAGGCCATGGTACCCCAGACTCGGGCAGGACGTAAATCCGCTTTTTCCTTAAACCATCGTTCCCAAGGTGTGACTGACCGGGGCAGTGGGCCTTGCGGAACTCTGTTTCACACCCAGGTGATGTACTTCACTGCTTCCTCCCAAAACCCAAAGGACAAACCTGACTCCCTCAGTAGCGTGCATAGGGCATCGCCAAGTGTTCTGTGCCATCTCTCGGCTACCCCATTTTGCTGGGGAGTGTACGGCGCAGTAGTCTGATGTTCTATTCCTTGTGCCTTGAGGGCTGCAGTCAGTGGGCCCATGAACTCTCCCCCTCTGTCAGTCCGTAGCTTCAGCAACTTGTACTTTGTCTGCCGCTCTGCAAGGGGTATCCACTCTGTGATGGCCTGGAGAGTGTCTGACTTTGACTTGAGCAGGAACGCCCAGCGGAAACGACTGAAGTCATCTGTCAGTGTCAGAATGAACTGTGATCCATACTGGACTGAGGGCACGGGCATTGGTCCACTCAGATCTGCATGGACCAGTTGCAGAGGTGCAGTGCTGTCCCTGTCTGACTTGGGAAAATTCTGTCTATGAGCCTTGCCCTCATGGCACTCCAGACATGTGTCTGATTTGAGTCCATGAGGGCAATCCTCCTGAGTGATACCTCGTGCTGATGAGTGCTTCTGCATGTCCGTGATGAGATCTGTGTGAATGTGTGCCAGGCGTCAGTGAAGAAGATCTGTATGCTTTGCATATGTCATGGTGACAACGTGAGCCTGTGGGCGGCGCGAGTGAGTTGGAACCAGGGGAAAGAAAGTCAAGCGATAAAGCATGTCAGCATGCAAGGACCCATCCACCAACAAATTCCCAGTCGAATCATAAAGCATGCATCTTTGCTGCTGCATCACTATGGACACATTGGCTTGGCGATCCAGCTGCCCACCGGACAACAAGTTCAGTCACAACTTAGGCACATACAAGACACCAGTCAGCCAGATCACTCCCCCAGGTGCCTGCAGTGCCACCGTCCTCACACCCTCCACTGCTAAGACTTCCCCAGAGCCGGTTTTGACTCCAACATCATCCACGACATACAGTGACGCAAACAGCTGCCTGTGCGGAGACATGTGGTGCGATGCAGAGGTGTCATATAGCCATTCATGCATGGGAAGAGCATGCGATGTGGTAACGTGCGTATGCCCAAGCCGCTGACCTGACGCCAGTGTTGCGACGGTCGGCTCGGGGGGCTGAAGCTCCATGGGAGTAGTCCAGCCAACAGGAGGTGGTGGAGCTGGCCGTTGTGCGTCTGCCATCTCTGAATAGACACGCTGTGCCCACGCAGGTGCAGGAACCGGTGTAGCAGAGTACGGTGGCACGTAGAACAGCCCCTGGTACTGTGGTGGTGGTCCCTGGTAGAACAGCGGCGGTAGTCCCTGGGGCACTGGGAACGCCACAGGCAGCTGCAGTGAGGGTGCTACAAATGTGGCTGCTCCGAACAGAGCCAGTGCGTGTGGTCCCATGGGAGATGACCTCGACCAGGCAGGGGTCTATAGCTGCTGACTGAGCTGAGGGCGGTGAACCTGCTGCGGCTGATAAGACTGCTGCTGTGCAGGAGGAGTCATTATGCGCTGCAGCTGTGGGCACACCCGCCAGTAGTGTCCGGCATGCCCGCAGTAGTTGCAGGTGCGTTCTCCTGCACCCCGACCGCGACCGCGCCCTCCGCTTGACTGTCCTCCTCTCCCCCCTCCACCTCGTCCACCTCCTGCACCCGAGCCTGGAGATGGGCCTGGTGCTGCATGGTGAACAAAGGGGCTGGCAGTGGGAGTCTCGGCATCGCGTGCTTCCCCACGCAGAATGTCTTCGTAGTGACGTAATTCCTCAAAAACCTCCGCTAGATCCGTGGCCTCGATGTCGGTGACACGTAGCCTCCTCTACAGCGCCCGCCGGAACTCCCTGTACGGTTCGCCCAGGTGAAGTAAAACAGGGTCCAACCACTCCAGCACCGAGCAAGGTGCCCCAAGCCCCAGAATGCGGCGGCGGATATCCATTGCTGCATCCCAGTATTCTGCGATGGGCGCTCCTGGCTTGGGGTATAGCCTGCGCAGCTTGTCGCGAAGTGTAGTGACCAGGGCCATACCCCGTTCCTCCTGCCGGGTGGAGAGATGCTGCCACGGCTCATAGGGTCGAGGGGCTCAGCTACGTGGATTTGCGGGATCCTCGCCCTTTCCTCGGAACCGGAGGTGACGGACGGCGTAGGCTTGATCATCGGGCAACGCCCGCGTGAGGGCATTGAACGCACACAGAAGCACTCACTCGTCTGCATCCTCCGCCGTTGGTGCCAGGTAAACTTCCTCAAATCTGTGCTCGGCAGCCAACGCAAGGAAAATTTCCTTCCATGCGAGGAAATCTCGGGTGCCGAGCAGAGGAGGGGAGAGGTCCTTTTGCGTCATAACCTTGGACAACTCCTCCCAGGTTACTGTCGTGGCGGGTTGGTTGGAGGGCTGGCTGCCGTTGGGGTTAGAGCCGTCCCCTTGGTTTGAGAAGCTCGCATTACTCATGGCTTCCGACCGCAACCTCCTTCCCCTCGGTGAAGGGGTTGAGTGGTCTCTAGTGCCCTACCGCTCCTGCTACTGCTGCTTCGCTGCTGCTGCTGCGGCTGCTTCGTTTGCCGTCCCACTCGCGGGTGTCTCACGGGACGTGGCGACTTGGTGGGCAACGCCCCCAAGCCGATGCGATCTGCGCCTCTTTGGCTCCTCCCTGGCTGCGCAAGGTCTGGCGAGTCCTGCGCGACCTGCTTCGATGGTCCAGGCCTGCTGCAGTGGTGCTAAACGGCGTCGTAGCCGTTCAGGGCCATTTTGAGGGCCGTCCGTCGATTTCACGAGTCCCACTCTCTAGTGTTCACCACGCCCAGCGTTCTGGGCTCTGATACCATAAAGGGAACGAGACGAATCTATTGCAACTTGTTTCATCCAAAACGGTGCTGATTTGAGTGAGTTATGGTTGGGTAAAGGGCAGCCATGGATCCGCCGTCGCACAAAGAACTACAAGTGCTAGAAGTGAGCAGAGAGCAGCTCTATGGGGTGGGACTCGCTGCTCGAGCCCACCCGTCGGCAGGCGAGCAAAGCTCGCTGGCGCTCATTTTCCCAGGTGCGCGGAAATGCCGCGCACGAACCTAAATCCGGCTCTAGGCCGGTTCCACGTTTGTGCACAACCTATGTCAGTCAGAAATACCCAGCCTTTTCTTCGAGGTCACATCTAGGTCTGCGAACGCAATCATCAAGCATGCAGGATCAAATAAAAGACAGGGCCACACTAGGTCCCCTACGGCTAATCTAGCAGTAGTCTTGGCTGAAGGGCTGGAGCTGGGGCATTGCTGTCGAGAGGGAAACGAGCACATGAGAGGAAGAGAAGTGGATGTCTAGTGTGCTCAATGCTGACGCACGCGCTCACTGTGCATCACCTCCGCTCTCAGAGTCAGCAAGCCCTGCACACTGATGACCACCGCAGAGTCGTACATGTATACACGGAGGATTAACAGTACTCGGTATCCTGATCCACTTGCACAAGAACTAGGAGAGGAACATCCCTGTCAGGGAAGTTCTCTTTGGGGTCGTGGAAGTGCTTGAGTCTACTGATATGAAACTCCAGATGAATGTGCATCGTGTCGGGGAGTTTGAGTCATGCAACCATGGGGATTTGCATGCGCTTGATCTCAAACAGTCCCAAACATCGGGGTTTGAGCTTCAAACAGTCCACTCAACGGAGTTTGATGTTGGTGGAGCTGAGAAGAACTTCATTTCCGGAGGCAAAAACATTGTTGCTATGATGTCGGTCAGCTGCTTGTTTCATTGTCGCTTGTGTCTTTGAAAGTGTCTGCCATGTTTCATCCCATATGGTGGAAAACTTGCGGTGTTGGACGTCAACCGCGAGAATGTTGCTTTGGCTATGAAGTCCTGCTAGTGTGGCGGGAAGTTTTCCATGCACCACTTCAAATGGATTTTTTCCCTTCAAAGTGGAGATCGGCGAGTTATATGCAATTTCGACGATTGGAAATTTTTGTGCCCAATCTGTCCCATGGGATTTGCATAATGTTAAGAGAAGTTGCTTGAGCGTTTGGTTGGTTTGCTTGGTTTGAGCGTCGGTTTGAGGATGGAACGCAGTTGAAAGCTGGATCTGACTGCCGTAGCGAGTCATTAGTTTGTGCCAGAAATTGCTGGTAAATTGACCGTCACTGCCGCTTGTGATGGTCCTTGGCACACCGTGTAGTTGTGCGATATTGTTTAGAAACAGCCGTGCTTTTCCTTCGGTGGTGACAATGGTCGTTGTTGGAATAAAGTGATACATTTTAGAAAACCTGTCAACAACCACGAGGATTGCGTCATACCCTTCGGGTGTGACTGGTAAACCTATGACGAAGTCCATGAAGATGTCGTTCCACGGTTTTGTCGGAATGGGGAGCGTTTGCAGAAGTCCAGATGGCCGTGTGCGATGGGATTTTTGTTGCTGATAGGTGTCGCAAAACTTGCAGTTGGCCACGTTGGATGCATCCTGTCCCAGCAATAGTTTTTTGCCAGCTTGTACAACATCTTGTCTTCTCCAAAATTTCCTCCTGAACCTATGTCATGGCATTCTTCGAGCAACATGTGGCGAAGTTCATTGTTTGGGAAAACAACCACCTGCCGAGAGAATCGTCACTGCCAATAGGGTGCGTCGTACCAAAAATCTGCACTGTCGTATCTGCCATACTGGTCATAGTCTCGTGTGAACAGCCACTCGGGATATGGATTTTGCTACAGCTATAGTGTTGGTGCCTCAGCCATCAGATCTGGTTGGCAGCTGAGCGCATCTTCCGGGTTAGTTTTGCCTGGCCGGTACTTGATATTGGAGTCCAACCCGGATTTGAGGAACTCCATCCACTGGATTTGACATCGACTGAGGTTTGGCTGAATCTTCAAATGTTTCAGCACATGGTGGTCGGTGCGTACGATGCATCGGCGGCACTCCGGATAACACCGCCATGTCTTAAATGCATGTATGACCGCCAGCATCTCCTTCTTGTGTACGTTGTAGTTGAGTTCCAGTTTGCACGGTTTTCTTGACATGTATGCAACCGCTGATCTCCGTTGCCATGGTCTTGCAGAAGGACCATGCCAATGGCTTCATCTAAGGTGTCTGTAACCATGACGTAGTCAACCGTTGGATCGGCCAATTGTAGGGCTAGCGCCAAGGTCAGAGCGTCCTCCGAAGCGGTGAACACCTCTTGTTTACTGTCTCCCCACTGCCACTCAGTTTCTTTTCGAGTGAGGTTGGAGAGAGGAGCTGACACTGGGGCGTAATCTCGTACAAAAAGAGGGTAGTAATTGAAGAAGCCGAGGAAAAATTGAACGTCTCGATTGTTGGTTGGTGTCGGCCAATCAGCTACCGCTGCCACTGTTTTCGCATCCATGGTGATCCATCCACCATTGATGACGTGACCCAAAAGCTTGATCAGATGGCGTCCGGAGTTACACTTCAAGAGTTTTCCAAAAAAATCTCTTGGTAAAACTTTGAGACCTTTTCAAAGATCTCCATTGTTCTCCTCCGGGGCACGGCTGTACACCAGGATGTCGTCAAGGTACACCACGACAAAATCATCGAGGTACGGGCAAAAACGTTGTTCATTACCACCATGAATGTCGCCAGGGCATTTGTAAGTCCAAACAACATTCCTGTGAACTCGAAATGCCTGTAGCGAGTTCGTAACACCGTCTTCCTGATGTCGGAGTCTGCCAAATGGATCTGGTCATAACCGCTGCGTAGATTGATTTTGGTGAAGATTTGACCCCCTTGGAGTTGGTCAAAAAGTTCGTCGGCTCAAAAAGTTCGTTGGATTTGGTCATACATTAACCTATCCACTGGATTACATGGAACAGGGCTGACAGGTTCACTGGAAGAGCAGAACACGGCCCTGGAGTCTTGCCAGCTCATGATGTTAATAAATTTTCTCTCTTTACAGCGTTCCTACTATTTGTGTTGCAATTTCTGACAATGCAACCTAAAAAAAAAACCATTTATTACAAAGAAAAGAGGAAAGGTCTTGTATCCTCGTGAAAACTCATGGCAGTGACCGCTAGAACAAATTTTTTTTTTATTTCTTATGAAAGTTTTGAAAAACACTATCGCAATGCTCCTTTCTGAAAAACATGCGTTCCGACAATATGCGGATTTCCCAACATCACAGGTCAAATCCTAGTCGCTCGATGGAAAATTTTCAAACATTGCAGTGGCTGCTGAAGATTTCTAGGCGATGCAAATCTTGGCAGTCTTGTTAGAAATTGCCCTTCCGTATGTCCAAGTGCGGCGCCAGGAGGTACGGACAAGCTTCCAGAGAGAGGAAAATCCTTGCAGTTTGATCTACTGGCTCAAGGATTAGCTGGATCATAAAATGAAGGATTTCTCCTGAGAGTTGACGAGTTTTTGAATCTGGTGGAAGTTGTTTTACCGGAATTGGACAAGTAACGAGGGAGATGTGAGCTTCCAAAGTTGGGATGTGCGTGGCGGCTCTGGGAGCCGGCCGCGACTCGACTTTCGGTGAACAATCGACCGGACTGACTAACAAAATGTCCATCTGCGGATTTTGCTCCGGAAGACTGCCGAGGCCTCCGGTGTACAACATCCACCGGTTCCAGTAGTGAAGCATTTTACTGAGGGACTTGGCCAACATCCAGGCTTGGCGTTCGAAACTCAAAAGTGCGTTTTGTTTCTCGGGGACTTGGTCAAATTCTAACTGCAGGTCCGTGGACAGGTTTCAAACCTTGTCACACCCCATCACCAAAATTGATCCAAAAGTGGGAGAGGTGCATCAAAACAGTGCAGGGAATCCCTACATCACATGCAATGGGATCTGTGCCTTGGGAAATGCGCTTCGCATGTGAAGAAAGGCGCCACAGCGTGTGCGCACCATGGAGGCGTTAGGCATTTCTGTGGTGGGCGAGACCTGCGCTTTGGCAAGCGTAACTTGGGCTACGCTTTGCCAAATTGTGCACGGTTTGGTGTATTAGAGAGCTCATAACTAGCCCCATAAATGTTATGATCATGTCTGATGTAGAAAAACTAATGCAAAATGCCGTTATTCCCTTTGCAAACTGACTGACTCGAAATTCCTGCTCACAGAGCGTGAGGCGACCAGAAAGCTCACGCTCAGTCTCAGATTTGTCCAAAACAAAAGACGTGAACCACTAGAGAATATCACACCAATGTCAGGACCACACCGCAAAAAACTTTCTGAAAAATCTATGCCAGCCGGCAAAATCTACCTGACGCCAACGGAGCATGGATGCCAGGCAAAAATGCGACACTTGTCTGTTTGGTAGTGACTGTTGAAAAAACACAACCTCCATCTCCATCCAGATGATGGGCCCTCAAGGAGATCAACACGGTGCCTTACTGTCGTTTCTAGCTGTGGCCCACGATTTGGAGTGCAAGAAAACATGAAGGTACCCCAGGTTCGGAGAGCAACATCGCCAAAACCCCCATCGTGGAAAAAGTGATCTCAGGTCACCCCAGGATACATTTTTGATCACCAAAATTCCCAAATCTGATTATTTAAACTAAGAAAAAGCCATGTTCTCATCCGCAGGGTACTTCATGTGGATACAAAATACCAAGACACCCGTGGTACTCCAGGCTTTCACGGTTGACCCCATCTAGGCATTGGGCAATCCACATGTTTTTTTGGTTTAGTTGCAGTTGTAAGTCTTTTCATTGTTGTTTTCCGAACATGTCATGTACTCCAGGTAGAAGAGCAGACGATGGTAATGTGTCATTTTTGCAATTCTCAGTTGTCTTTTGTCAAAAACGTGTCCCCCCATTCAGTTTGTCGTTGTCCGTTAGTTTGTTACTCTAGATAGGAAGGCATCGTTCACCTCATCGTGTTTGAACACTTTCCCGTCTACGCAAGAACCAGAAAATGTATTACAAACATGTTTACATTGAGAGATGACACTGAAGTCATAAAATGGACACAAATGGAAAATGACCATGTACCCGACGAGGTTCCTCCTGACAGACACTCTAGCTACAGGGCATCGTGATATCAAAATTTCAAAATCTGCTACACAGGGTGGATAGCACTTTTGGACTTCCGGAACAGGGTACCTCATGACTTTGCCGTTTGGATTGAGCTAGGATGCTGTTGGATTTGTACTTGAGTGATAAATCTGTTTCTGTCGATTGACTTATTTGGCTTGTCTAGGAACGCCCCAATAAGGATACCAAATAAGGATGAAAAAAACATTATCAGAACTTTCAGAAATACTTCTCGGTGGTAGATATCCAACTAAGGGGCAGAATTGATATTGCAGTACGTTCGATTCCGCTTACTCAGTCGCAGAAAAGAGTTTTAGTAGTTCAGCGTCTATTTGCATTTCCAGAACAGATAAGGGCACGGCGTGAATTGAGCGCTGGTCAAGAGTTTGGGCAAGGAAATTTGAATTTCTGACATAATATCCAGGCCGTTGTCTTACTCGGTCGGTGTTGAAATGTAGAACAAAAATGCTAGCTAATCATAACGCTCAATCCAAGCTGTTGTCTGATTCAGACAGACTGATAAGTGCTGCTGAAACTGGTTTGCAGCCATGCACAAAAACTCCATCCCTCCAGACACATGGGCCGTGCCTGGGATTCAGTGAACAAGAAGATACTATTGAAGCATTTCAACTTTGTCTACTCACACCCTTTGCGTGTGTGGCTGTGTGTGGAAAAGCAAAGTGGAAAAAAGGTTCGAAGCCTGTTGTTTCTGGTTTCCATTGTAAAGAAAGTGTTTCTGTCTATCATTTCAAAAAAATTGCTTATCCGCGCAGGTTTGACCATCCACAACCATGAACCGGATTACAGTGGTGCTGGTCCCTTGGATGAGAAGCACATCGACGGTGGATATGATGCCAGAGCACGCAAGAGACATTACATGTCACACTACCTGTGAGAAACATAATTGGTGGCGGACAAGGAATATCGATCAACCATCGAGCTCAGAACGCACAGCATACGATTCTCTCCGGATGACTCCCGCATATGATGTCACCCGCATAGCACTCGTTGCACAGGCCTCTCTTGCCGTGGGTCAAGTGTTGCGATGGCTTCACTCGGTCCTGTGAGGGGTCCCAAGCCATCTTGGCAAAAAAATACAAACCCAGCAACCCGGTTGACGCCTCGGACTCCGCAGGCAGGTCCAGCGGTCTGTCCTCCCACACCACGGCCAACTTCGCCGACGCTTTGGCAACCGTCGATTGGATCACAGTAAATGCCGCGATAATCCAAAAGGTACGTGACGTCGTTGCTCATGTATTCATCTCCAGGCTTTCTATTTGCCTAATTGCCCCACACGCTGACCTCTGCAGGGCTTTTTAAGGCATGCCGTGTCCTCCACCATGTCCTCGGCATCCGTCGGACGGTCAAATGCAGGTCCGAACCCACTGCCCGTTGCACTCACGCTCACCAACCGGGCATCCACTGTGGCATCTTTGAGAAGAAGTTGATTTTGCAAGTCAAAATTCACTGCTCCATGCCAAGCAATCTCGCTTGTTGCCATTGAGCTAGTGTCTGACCTAAGTCACGGCTTGATTTATCAGCCCATCTCCACCAACAGCCAAGGCACTTCATCTGAAGCCGTCGGACAACACAGAGTTAGGTTGTACATGACCGCATCTCAGCGGCTCAACAGCATAGACGTCGACAGCCGTAGCCAGGCCCTGGTCTTACGTTGGAAGATCCGCGTCACACCGACATCCTACTTGAGTAGTGCTCGCCGTGCCCGTTGACATCTGCAAGTGCAGCTCCTGCCCGGCGTTTGTGTGGCCGCCAGTTCTGCACCGTTTGCATGCACTCATCAACGAGCAGCGTTTGAAGGACAATCTGCCGGTCGTGCACTACACACAGTAGCAGTGCTCTACCAGGCTCCGTGTCATGGATTTCTCCCCTCATCATGTTGTTGTGTGAGTGGTGAGGTGGCTGACATCTTGTCAGCACCAAGATGCAAGCTCACACATGCGCAAGTGGGCATGGGTGCTGCACTTGTGCAGCACCATACACATGGCCTGCATCACATGAGCGCACCAGCAACATCGGTGTCATCGACAGTGCAGTGCTCACGACATACGAGCTGTGAGAAGCTGGCTGGCACAGGAGAAGGCATGCAGGGTCAAGGCTGGAGGTCTAGAGCATGGCACAGGGAAAAACAGCCTGTGGCCATGGCTGATGACGAGGCGGCACTTGAGGCCGGCCAATTTGCCATGTGGTAGAGTCCCAGCCATGTGGCTGAATTGTCAAATTTTGGGATAGACCTTAGCATGGTGCGTAGAATTATGATCTATGAGTATCTCCTTAAACTAGGCAATGTGCTGGATCCCACGCAAGTTGAATCGCAGAAATCAGCCTAGAATTGAGGAAGAAATGGCTTGTCAAAGTTGGGTGTTGCAGCCAACCGGGTTTGGTTGGCTGACCACTCCTCCGCCGGGAAAATGGGTCCGACGGTGAGGAGTTCGACTCCCAGCACACAGACCAAGGCCAAGGCGCCCCTTGGGAGATGTTAGACCAATATCCCATCGTTCATTGGAGCCATGGGCACCTCAGAAAGGCGGCATGATGCTTCATTGGCGACCAGGGTGCTTTGGACGCCCGTCACTCATGCTGGTGGTGTGACACATGGCTGAGTTGCAATGATGCACATGGGAGAGCATAGCGGGGGCTACGCTGCTCCGAATCGCGCTCTGTTTGGTGCGTTGGAAAACTTGTGACAGACACTAAAACTCGTTAGATCATGTACGTGTCAATTAAGTGACTCAAAACGACGTCATTTCCGTATGAAGTTCTCCTCCTGCATTCTGCTATGGTTCTGCTCATGTGACCTATCACATTCGGTGTGGCGTCCCAAAGCGCACCGTCAGTCGTGAAGGTGCGCTTTGTTGGTCCCGTGAGCAATGGCATGACTGGAGCAGTCACTTCTATGGTGCACAGTGTGTACGGCACAAGCAACAAGTGGAGTCCACGCTGGGCTTTGAGCGTGCTCAGGCGGAGGCAGAATGAAGAAGACGGCATGTCGCATACCGTTGAAGGGTCGGACGCAGCTGTAGTGTGGTCATGCAAGAAGGCGGGTGGCAAAAAAATCTACGTGGTTGCCAAAGCGCTTCTTGATGCAACGCAGCAGCAGGCTTGGTTGAGCCATGCCATGAAATGCCTTGGAGCGGTGAGATGGGCAGAAATCAGCCATGGCTCCCCCGTTCATGGCTGAATTTGACATCTCCAATGTCAACTTGCCTCAAACCCTCCAAAGGCATCGGCAACATCACAGAGGAGAATTTGCAGAACATTGAGTCGCATGCTCACCGCTTCGTGCGAGGAGGCGTGCCTCTCTGCTGCCATGTGGTGCTACTGGTGGCTTTGCTCAATGGCAAGGCTACTCCTCTCGGTGCAACTTGAGCTTGGCAAACCGAGTGCAGGACAACAGGGGAGCAAGGGACTGCGTGGTCCTCCCCGGACATCGCCCGTCACCACGCTGAAGGCGGGGACCATGGGAGCAAGATGCGTCTGCACGGCATCACTGGAGGTGGTGCAATATGGAAAGCCAACGGGCGTCGTAGCAAAACGGGCGTCATGGGGACGTGCGCAGCGGAAGTCGTGAACCTTGCCGAGAGCTTGGGAGGAGGACGGAAGACCGGGTCTGCGGTCTGCACACGCCAAGGCTCTGTTCTCCTATACTAAGGAGCAGTGGTTGTTGTCATTGAGTGCGGCCACGTGGAATTTTGGGGACATGCAAAACTCCATCAACAACCAGTCTAGGGCATGAGAAGCGGAGCTTGTGACAGCTGCCGCTGGAAGGCTCTGGAGGTGAGGGTGGTGGAGCGGACAAAAAAACAGAAGAGGAGAGTTGATCTCTGTCAACTCCAAGGGAGAAAAAGGTGGGGCTTCAAGGAACTTGCCATGGACCTGCTCATGGGGAGATGTGACAGAGTGGTGGGTGGTGTGCTGCTGGAAAGGGGGACGAGGCACATGCAAAATGTAAGGACGGCCTCAGCCTCCATGCTTCATGGTCGCGACAGGTACGTCAGCTTTGGGCGCGGCACCTCCTGGCCAAGGACAAGGGATCAGAGCTGCATCAACACAGGATGTAGCAGTGCAGCAGTGCACACTCACAGCAATTCAACAAAAGTGCAAGTCCCTTTGGAAGGGAACAAGCGCATGCACCGGAGGAAAGAATCAGGCTCGACGACCCGGAGTGGCAGCAGCTGGTCAGCTGCCGCGATGCTAGATTTGACGGAGAAAAATGCAGCTGTGGCGGGCAGGATGCAGCAGATATGTCATAACTTCAAGCAGGGGGAGCTGGTTCCATCGCCAAAAATGTGGGAAAGCTACCGGTGCATCAACATCGCCAAAACATCAACCAAAAAAATATGAAAAAGTGTTGGGTTGTCTCCAAGGTTGAGGAGGGTTGGAGCATTTCATGAAGGTGATGGCGGGAGGCCAACACTGGCGTGGGAATTCGCAACCACAGGTCCAAGGAGCTGGCATCAATACCATTGGAGGCACGAGCTTGTAGCAGTAAGGGCAGCCGGCTGCGCCAAACTGGCAAGGAAGCACTCCACTGCTACAGGCTCACGTTGGGTCCAAGCAAGAACGTGCGGAAGGTGCTGGAAGCAGACAAGGGGCCTGAGTGGAGCAATGTGGCTCCACAAGCAACGTCAAGCAGCAGCAGCACCAAGCAAAGCACATGGTTGTAGCAGCAAGAGACGCCGGCTGGGCCCATGGATGAGAAAGCAATCCACTCCGAGTGGATGTGGTGTAGCTCGCGCTGAGTCCAAGTGGGGACGTGTCATGGGTGCTGATTGTGTGCAGGACAACAATGATGGAACAACAAGGCTCCAATAGCAACGAGCGAAGCAGTGAAAGTAACACAGGCTTCTGGTTTTCGCTGGAGAGGGAGACTTGCAGGAGGCGTGTGCTCTCAACACCTCAAAACGGGGAGTCAGGTTGCATCGACAACAAGGCAGTAGCACCTGCCAGGTTGCCAAGACGCAAATGGATGTCAAAATGGCCATGTCATGCATCAAGTTGGCTGCGAAGCTGAGTGACCAAGAGGGGTGGCAAGTACAAGTGGATGCACTAGGCTACATGGGCCAGTGGTCGGACAAGCATGGGGCTGCAGGGGTGCAAGATGCAATGGCCATGCAACAAGCAGGTGCAGACTCAAGGTGCAAAAATCAACCTGAGGAGTGCTGCAGTTCGGCGGCAGGCATGCCTGACGTGCACAAACGTAGTGGATAGGCAGCTAAAGGATTTGAGGTCTCCAAGGTGCGGCTCGGCACGGGACGGAGGCAGCCGCAAACTCCGCCTGCAGCAAGGTAAGGTGGCAGAGTGGCAGGAGGCCACACACACGCTCACAAGCAGCCAGGGAGCAATGAGAGGCTCTAGGAAGGAGGGCACAAGTGCAGCAGTGGCAGCTGCAAGAGAATGTGCCATGAAGCTGACGGGATCAGATCAAGGGGGAGCCAGACGGTATGATATGCGCGAGGGTGATATTGTCAGGAATTTTGCCCCTCATCATGCCGTTGTGTGAGTGGTGAGGTGGCTGACATCTTGTCAGCACCAAGATTCCAGCTCACAAATGTGCAAGTGTGCATGGGTGCTGCATTTGTGCAGCACCAAACATGTATGGGCTGCATCACATGAGCGCACCAGCAACATCGGCATCGTCAACGGAGCAGTGCTCGCAACGAAGGAGCCATGAGAAGATTGCTGGCACAGGAGAGGAAATGCAGGGTCAAGGCTGGAATTCTAGAGCATGGCACAGGGGAAAACATCCCATGGCCATGGCTGATGACGAGTCGGCACTTGAGGCCGGCCATTTTGCCATGTGGTAGAATCTCAGCCATGTGGCTGAATCGTTGACTTTTAAGATAGAACTTTGCATGGTGTGTGTTCATGTGATCTGATAGTATCTCCTCAAATTAGTCAATGCGCTGGATCCAATGCAATTTGGATCGCATAAATTAGCCTAGAAATGAGGAAGATATGGCTTGTCAAAGTTGGGTGGTGTAGCCAGCTGGGTTTGGTCAGCTGACCACTCGTCTGTCCAAAAATGGATCCGACAGTGAGGTGTTCGACTCCAAGCATGCAGACCAAGGCCAAAGCGCCACTTGGGGGGGGGGGGGGG